>WOXC01009713.1:600000-800029 GCA_011680675.1 Gymnobelideus leadbeateri | reverse complement strand
AAATGACGGAGATGGGGCGGCTAGGTGGCGCAGTGAGTAGAGTGCTGGCCCTGGAGTATGAAGGACCTGAGTTCGGATCCGGCCTCAGACACTTAACACACACAAACAAAAACCTAGCCGTGTGGCCTTGGGCAAGTTACTTAACCCCAATTGCCCTCCAAAAAGCAAAAAAAAAAAAAAAAAGATGGAGATGGCTTCCGACAGATGTAGTAAGACTTGTATGAACTGGTGATGACAGAAATGAGAAGAACCAGGAATACAAGTTATACCGTAACAACCTCACAAAGCAAAACAACTTTAAAATACATAAGAGTGGATTAATGCAAATACCAATCATGATCGAGAGAAGAGACAATCAAACAAACATGCTCCCTACCTAACGGAGAAGGGGCAGGCTCCAGGGACGTGCATTTTAGTCGTGGCCAATGAGAAAATCTGTTTTGCTGTACTTTGTACATACGTTATAAAAGTTTTGCTTTTCTTTCTTTTCTTCCAAGAAGAAAGGGGGGAAAAGGAAGCAAGTGGAGGTTTAGGGATAAGAAAAGGAAGAGAAAGGGGAGGGAGGAAGGAAAAGGAAGGAAGGAAGAGAAAGAGAGAGAAAGGAAGGAAGGAAGGAAGGAAGGAAGGAAGGAAGGAAGGAAGGAAGGAAGGAAAGAAAGAAAGGAAGAGAAAGAGAAAGGAAGGAAGGAAGGAAGGAAGGAAGGAAGGAAGGAAGGAAGGAAGGAAAGAAGAAAGAAAGAAAGAAAGAAAGAAAGAAAGAAAGAAAGAAAGAAAGAAAGAAAGAAAGAATCACTGAAGCATCTTTTCAGAAGGCACAGAAGAGAAGACCAGAAAGAATCCCAAAACAAGCAGAACAGCTCAGAAGACAAAATGCTGAATTTATTATATACTTTTAAAAGCAGCTGTACAAAACAAGAGATTCGAAGTTGCACGTAAAATCCTTTTTTTCTGTTGTACTATATATATGGAAAATCTTGTTTTTGTCTAGTCTTTTTAAATAAAAAATAAATAAAATGATGATTAGAACAATGCAGACTGAGCCCTCCAGGCTGGCATCAACCCACTAATCAACCAGCTGGGCATCTACCTAATCCAACCCACATCTGCATCTCCACCCAGGTCAGGTCAGAGGCTTTGCCATTTGGCTAAAATCCAGATGTCTTAGTGTCTACTGCATTGCTCTACCCAACCAGTCCAGTAAACCCTGCCACAAAAGGAGAGGATTAGATGTGAGATGGCATTTTCCAAGTGAGCCCATGCTGGCTCCTGGTGATCAGCTTTCCCCCGCTAGGTGCTCATAAACAGCTGCTCAGGACTTGGGCAGGGAAACATGTCTGGATCACCAGCTTGTGAGATTATGAAGCTCACCTTCCTCTTTTTAAAAACCAGGGCAATATTTTCCTCCTTCCTAGTGGCTCATCTCTCCTCCCAGAACTCTGAATGCACATCCCCAGCAGTTCAGCCATCACAACTGCCAATCCTTTCCCTGCTGTCTCAAGCCTCTAGGCTTAGAAAGTACATATTTCAACTTCTCTCCCAACAACCTGCCTTCTTCATAAACTCAATGTTTCACTAATTATCTAACTATCATTCTATCAAAGACACACTTTCCCACCTCCAAGCCTTTGCTCATCATGTTTTTAATTTCTTGCCTCCATTTCTTCCTGCTAAAATCCCTCCTATCATTCAAGACCCAGCTGGGAAACAGCCTCCTCTGTGAAAACTCCCCTAATGAACACATGCATCCATCCTCCAGATGAGAGCTCTTCCTCATTTGTACTCCTTTCATTTGTCAAAAAACAAACAAAAAAAAAACCAAAAACAAGCAAAAAAAAAAAACAACCCCACAGAGAAATTCAGAATTAGGACCTTAGAGAGGCGGAGCCAAGATGGCGGAGTAGAAACAGCTCATCCAAGCCACTCTGCCCCCAGATTCCCCCCAAACTATGAAGAAGGGGACTCTGAACAACTTCTGGATCCCCAGCACCCACAGGACGACACAGAGAAGCTAACCTCCCGCTGAGGACAGCCCAGCAGCCCTGCAGGAAGGACCAGCGCAGCGGTCTGGAGCTGGCAGCGGGCAGCGCGCAGAGCGCGGGGAGCCGAGCGGAGCCCAGGTCCCCGTGAGCCGAGGTTTTATCCCCAGGGCGGCAGGGCCAGCAGCTGGCTGGAGAGACCCCAGAACACCAGCAGCTGTATCGACTCCAGAATTATCAACATAGACATGCCTAGGACAAAGTAAGAGGTTAGTGTCCTATGGACTTTGGGACCAGCATTTGGGGAATGCGTCGGCTCCCTCCCCTGGGGGCTAGAAGCTGCTGAGGAGACACATCATTTTGTAGTTTTCAGAGGCAGCTCCAGCTCTTGGCCTGCAAATTGTAGGGAGATCCAGCGATCAGTCTTGGGGGGTAATCACTCTTGCTTTAACCTCCCTGGATCTGGATTGTGATCTAGGGTGGAAGTCGTGGGTAGGTTTACAGCTTGCCAGAAACGGAAGTTGCCCCCCACACGTTCGGGACGAAAATTCCTCTATCTGGCCTTAAAGCCATAGTGTGGCAACAAGCCCAAAAGTCAAGTAATTAAGTGGCAACATGCCAAGGCAAAGGAAACAGAAAAATGCAACCCTAGACTCCTATTTTGGGGGCATAGAGCAGGAAAAGGACTGTGAGGTCAGAAGTCCTGCTCCAAAAGCCCCAGGGGAAAACATGAGTGGGTTGCAGGCCATAGAGGACCTTAAGAAGGACTTTAAAAATCAAATAAGAGAAGTGGAGGAAAAATTGGAAAGAGAAATGAGAAGGATGCAGGAAAAGTATGAAATGAGGGTCAACAGCCTGACTGAGGAAAACAACACCTTAAAAAATAGACTAACTCAAATGGCAAAGGAGGCCCAAAAGGGCAATGAGGAGAAGAATGCCTTAAAAAGTCGAATTTGCCAGATGGAAAAAGAATCTCAAAAGTTCACTGAGGAGATTCATTCCTTCAGAGTTAGACTGGAGCAAATGGAAGCTAATGACTTTATGAGAAATCAAGATGCTGTTAAGCAGATCCAAACAAATGAAAGATTGGAAGGCAATGTGAAATATCTCATGGGAAAAACCACTGACCTGGAAAATAGATCCAGGAGAGACAATTTAAAAATTATTGGACTACCTGAAAGCCATGATCAAAGAAAGAACCTAGAAATCACCCTTCAAGAAATTCTCAAGGAAAATTGCCCTGATGTTTTAGATCCAGAGGGCAAAATAGAGGTTGAAAGAATCCACAGATCACCTCCTGAAAAAGATCCCAAAAAGAAAACTCCCAGGAATATTATAGCCAGGTTCCAGAATCCCCAGATCAAGGAGAAAATACTACAAGCAGCCAGGAAGAAACAATTTCAATATTGTGGAAACACAATCAGAATAGCCCAGGACCTGGCAGCTTCTACACTGAGGGATCGAAGGGCATGGAATATGATATTCCAGAGGGCAAAAGAACTGGGAATGAACCCAAGGGTCACCTACCCAACAAAACTGAGTATTTTGTTTCAGGGGAAAATATGGTCATTCAGTGGAATAGAGGACTTTCAAGCATTCTTGAGGAAAAAACCAGAGTTGAATAGAAAATTTGACATCCAGACACAAGAAGGAAGAGATGCCTGAGAAGGTAATCAGGGAAATCAAAAGGAAATTATCAAAGTTGAACTATTTACATTCCCATATGGAAAAGCAATAACGGTGACTGATGATATCTTTCTCACTATGAAAATGATGGAAGAAGGGTGTGTGGTCATATGAATACATATGTGAATGTGTGTGTATATGGTTATAGTTATATATGGATAGAGGGCATAGGTTGAATTTGTTGGGAAGGGAGAATACTCAAGGGATGCAATTATGAGGTGAGAGAGGAAAGTGGCAAGAGGAGATGGGGAGAGACAGGGTAGGGTAAACTATCTCATGTAGAAGAAGCAAGGGGAAGTGGTTGCAAGGGAGAGGGAGAATAGGAAGGCAAAAAAGGCAAAACCACATTCTCATTGAATTTGGTTCAGGGAGAGAATGACATACATACTAAATGGGATATCTCAACCTGCAGCAGAATAGGGGGAAGGGGGTGAGAGGAGGGATGATGGATGGGAGGGCATCCTTGGGGGGAGGGGAGGTTGGAAGTACCCACTATAGAAGAGGGACAGGATCATGTAGGGAATGGACCAGGTGGGGGGTGGGATGAGTGGGAGGGAATTATAAGCAGCCTTGTACAATATATCTACTATGATAATGTTTTGCATAGCTAGACATGTACAACATATACTGAATTATTTATCTCCCCAGAGGGAATGGGTGACAAGGGAGGAAGGAAATGGATCTGAAAGTCGAGGTCTTAACATTAAATGTTTCAAATATATATAAATACTATTATTAATACTCTTTTGCTTATATTTGGGACATAAGATGTGCAGGCATTGGGACACAAAGATTCACCTTCCTCTAATGGAAAAGTCGAAGGGGGTATGGGAGAAGGTATGGGAGAGAGCAGATTGGAGGAAGCGATATCTTGTGGGACTGCTATTCTGGGAGGTTGGGTAGGGAAATAACGGGGGAAATGAATGTAACTCAAAATCTGGCAGAAATGAATGATGTAAAACAGAAGTTAATAAAACATTTGTTTAAAAATAAAAAAGAAATTAAAAAAAAAAAGAATTACGACCTTAGAGATCATGTTAGTTCATCTAAACTTTAAGCTTTAAACAACATAATCTCAATCTCTTAGCATGGCCAAAAGAGAACTCGTCAACCTTTCCCTCCAAATCTCCCCTCCTCTCAACTACCCAATATCCATCAAGGGCACTACCATCCTTCCAGTCACTAGGCTCCTAAGCCCAGTGCCAGTGTGGACTCTTGATTCATGCTCACACCTCACAAAGTCATAAAGAGGGTCATCTCTTTCTCCACAACATCCCTCATAAATACACACCCTTCTCTCTACTCAAACAGCCACCTCCCTGGTGCAGGTCCTCAGCACCTCAGACCTGAACTAACTAGGCTCTCTGTCTCAGGCCTCTCCCCACTCCTGTGGGTACTTCTTTGAGGCTGCCAAAGGTATTTTCCTACTGCACAAGTCTGAAGGTGTCACTCTCCCTACCCAAATGAAACTCCAGTGGCTCCCGATTTTCTCTAGGGTCAAATATTATCTGACATTTAAAATCCTTCACATGCTGGATCCAACCCCCCCTTTCAGCCTCATTACATGTTAGTCCTCTTCCCACATTACATTCTATACCAAAGGTTCCCAAACTTATTTGGTCTATTGCCCCCTTTAAAAAAAACAAGCTACTCAGAGCCCCCTGGAAATCTTTAACCCTTTAATTTTTTTTCAAATGTGCATTCTTTCAAAAAAGCATGCAATTTTTAATGATGGATATTAAATTTAATAATTTATTATAAATGTGTGGGTTTTTTCCTGAACTAAAATTTTGATGATGCAATATTATGTCATGTAACCATATATAGTATTGTATCTAAAGAAGTCATTCTATACACATATCCAGGTATGCTGGACTTCCTGACAATGCCTGACAGGCTCACATGCTAACACTTGCTTGTTAAGACCTGTCAGCAAACTCAACCACTGATTGGTTATAACATATTTTGTGTGTTTATTTGGAAAATAACATAATTACTATGACTTTAACTCCATTATACAATAGATGAAATGTGTACAAAGGGTTTCTCAAATTTTTCTTTTCTCTTCTTTCCTTATGCTTCCATTGTCCCATTAACTTTATTCAGCAACCCCCCAATTTCACCAGCAGCTACTACAACCTCAACCCCCTCATCACTACAGCACCCCCAGTGGGTGGTATCACCCACTTTGGGATCCTCTGTAAGGCCAAGTAACCCTCTTGCTGCTCCTCATGCCTTCAACTCTACTTTTCAGAACCCCCAAAGTTTTCTTCAAAGCTCGTTTCCAATGCCACCTCCTCCATCAGGCCTTCCTTCCTTCCTCCCCTGACCAAAATTACCCAGCATTTATTTTGTGTGCTCACAAGCCTCCAAGTTACCTCCCACTATGGAATATAAGCTTGAGGACAATAAGAGTTTCATTTCTGTCTATCCCCAGTCCCTAACATGGCACTTGGTCCAAAGCAGATGGTTTAGGAAAGCACCCTGGAACTGGGCAGCAGGCTGTCCTTCCAAGAGAAGTTTACCTTGTCAAAATGTTAAAGATCTTTATCTTTACCCATAGGCTAGCTGGCAGTGAAAAGGACCAGGAACACACAGAATAGAAAGAAGGCATTAGCCCTCAAGGTAAGATAGGGCAAGGTCAACAAGGAATTATGTAACTGAATACTGGGGGGCAGGCTCCTGGGAGGGGGGGAGGGAGGAGCCCCGATTTTCAAAGTGTGGGTCTGAACCCTCAATATCACTGACTGTGGGGCCCCTTACCCATGCAACAGATAGGCCACAAGCATGATTCTGACCTTTTATAGGTCAGCTCACCATTAAAAGAGCTACATAAACAAAGTTTAAGTCAACACCCGATGAAGAAATCAGTCTCAGACCACTTAAAATAGTAAAACAGGACTCCACAGAACTACTCTCTCAGAAACTCAAAGCAACAAAAACAAGATAGACTTGTGACCCCAGGTTCTTGACCCCGAAGCCCCAGGGATTTATTTTCCCCGCTTTTCATCAATCAGAGAACAGGCTACTATGTCCCTGGCCGACTGGGTGGCCTCCCAATGCAGTCTTCTCAAGGGCAGCATCAGGAAGCACTGGCCTCTTTACTAGGGTATCTTCCCTTCTTTACCCAACACCCTTGCCCCTTTTCACACACTTCCAAAGAAGCATTCACCAAATGAGCCCAGTACAAAGAAAACACCACTTTTCAATGTTTTTAATCACCTTTATTTAGAAGTTTCGAGCTAATAAGATATGGTGAGCTGTGGTGACTGCTCAACTCTCTGACCTAGCCAGCTGATTATTTACAGAATCTTTGGGTAGGAATTGTTAATGAGCTTTTAATTTGGAGCACTCCAGTGGAGTCAAGTGCTCTGAGCTCCAATGAACCACCCCTGAATCCATAAAGGAAGACTTATCAATCACTTCCCCGAACAGCAGCCAAGTGGTGGGTTTCTAACCAAGTTCCCAGACACTCACATTACTGAAGTCACACTCCAAATCACTGTTTATAAATGGACTTTTAAGTGATAGGGGACTCAGGTGTTATAGACTTAAGCTCAAAGCACCAACCCACTAAAACAAGGTACACTATGTATGATAAAGTCAGAATAAAGCCGTATTTGATGAAGCCAAGTCCTGTTAGAAATTCCACAAACAAAATCAGTGAGCCAATCCCCACCAACCAGAGTTGAAATACAGTCTAGTATTTGGCCAATGGGATTCATGTGGCGCTGCCATTCAGAAGGGAGCCCCAGTAAATCTCTCTGGCAAGAGCTGATGTTAAGGAAGTGACCAGAGACCATTAGCAGAGGTAATAGTTCAAACTGTCAGGGCCAGTGGTTTTCAAAAAGAAATCGATTCTTTCCAGTCCTAAATATAGGAGTCCAAACACCAAAGCAAGCCAAAGTCTTGCAAGTCCTTTAGTCTAACTCAGCAGCTATATTATGGCAACACCACAGGGCTTGCAAGGCAGCTGAGGCAAGCCAGAGCCCAGTCAGAGCCCTTGTGCTGCCCACACCTGTCCGTCCTGTGGATGTCTGAGAAGCAGCAGCCCCTGTGCCCAACATCGCCAGACAGACCTAGAGGACACGGCTGCCTGGCTCTGGAGTCTCTCCCCTGGGGCCAGGGTTCAAAGAGCCCTCCCAGTCAGGATCGAACTGGCGCCCAGCCCTCTCACTGGGTCATGAAGCCACCATGCCCCCCCCAAAACAAACTCTCCTTTTCCCTCCCCACCAAAAGAAGAGGAAGATGAGGGTAGAGGGGGCAGCTGGGATGGAACTGCCCCCTGGGGCTCCAGCTCATTCATCCATCCCGGGGTACCCCCCCAGCGCCGAGGAAGAGGTGTCAGGGTGCCCCATTCAAGGGCCCCCCCTATGACACTTATCCTCTCGGGGAAGGACAATCTCCCATTCAGACCACCCCTGGGGGCTCCCCTCTGACACCAATGCCCCTAGGGGCCGGTGCTCCCACACAGGCACATCTCAACTCCCCCTCCTCTAATAACTATTCCTTTAGGAGGGAGGAGCGCCCCTTTAATACCTAACCCTCCACTCCAGAAAAAGAAACCCCTTATCCAGACCTCCCTCCATACCTATCCCCCCTAGAGAGGGGAGCCCCCATCCATCCAGACCCTCCCTCAGCCCCGCCCCGCAAGAGAGAGGGCCGTCGCCATAGCAACCCTGCTCGGGGCCCCGCCCGCAGCAGGGTACCCGTCGCCATGGCAACCCCTGCCCGCACCCCGTCCCTCCCCCCTAACACCCCCGGAGCGCGCTCCCGCCGCCACGTCCGCGCTCCCGCCACCGCCCCGCGCGCCCCCGCCCCCCGGGCGCCCGCAGGCCCCGCGCCGGCCTCCCCCGGGCCGCGGCGGATGAGCAGGCGCAGGGCTGTGGGCCAGACCCGGGTCCGGGGGAGGCCAAGGCGGGGCCGGCTCCGCCCGCTGCCCGTCGCCCCCCTCGGCGGCCGCGGCGGCGACAGCCCGCACCACGAGTCCCCACAACACACCGACTCACCTCCGTGCCCTCTGACCCCGCGCGGCGCTGCCGACGGGCGGCCGGGCCGGCCAACCGCCGAGCCCGCTGCCGGTGCCGTGGTCCAATAGGCGTCTGAGGGGCGGGGCTTCCTCTGTCCCGTCCCTCGCACCGCCATCCGCATGCGCGTCTAGGCGCCCTGCCAGGCCGCTGCCGCCGCTAGGTTTCATGGGGGCTGTAGTCCCGACAGGCCAATCTCCGACCGTCCGTCGGGCCCACTGCGCATGTCCGGCTAGGGCACGTGGGCCCCGGGCCCCCCTAGGTCCAGGCCGCACCTTACGAAGCCGGGGGGGGCGTTGTCCCCGGACGAGAAGGTGGGGCCGGCCGGGTTCAGCTGCAGCCCTCCTTCTTTGGGGAGTAAGGGCCAGGCAGCTGAGAACCCGACTTCTATCTAGGCATTGCATTGCTGCTTTTAGTGCTTTCATTCCTTCACTAATCGGTGCCCCTCTTTCATTCGATCGTCACATGACCCCTTTGTCTGCGAATCTCTGCATTTTCGCCCGTGGCTCCAGGTCTTCCGTTGCTGCGGCGTCCGAGCGGAGGGAGAACAATGAGGGCACGCCCATCACGGACTCAAGGGGGCCCCTGCTAGCCCTGCGGGGCAGCCCTGCCCTCAGGGGGCTTCCATTCTCCTAGGAGGGGACTCCATACCGAGGGCTGGGGGGATGAAGCCAGGGGGGCCGCGATCCAGCCCAGAAGAGAGGAGTCAGGAAGACCGCAACGCAAATCCTTCCCCAGACACCCTGTAGCTAGGAGACATTAGGCTAGTCACTTCACTTCTGCCTCAGTTTCCTCATCTATAAAATGGGGGCAATAATAAAAGCACCTACCTCCAGGGTTGTTGCAAAGATAAAATGAAATAATACTTGTAAAGAGCTATGTACATGCTGGCCATTGTATTTTAGGCAACCACAGCAAGACCAGTCAGATTAATCAGGTGGGCATTGCCATAGTCCAGGCATGTGGGGATGAGGACCTGAACAGTGATGGGGGCGCCATGTGGGTGGACAGATGGGGAAAGATGTGAGAGAGACTGAGAAAGTGAAAATGACAAGTCAGCCGCTGATGGGGGAGGGACAGAATGGTCCAGGGCCATCACGAGGCTGTAGACTTTAGAGATTCAGGGAGAGAGGAAGGTTTGAGTAACATCCAAGTTGAAATGTCTAGTTGGGGGGGGGGGGGGTGATGCCTAGGACTGGAGCACAGGACCAGGACCAGGACTGGGAGCCTTCTGCATAGAGGTGATTAGTGAAGTCTATGAAGCTAATGAGGGTTTCCTTTTTCTTTTTTCTTTTTCTTTTTTTTTTCTTTTCTGAGGAGGTTTTCAAGAGAGGGAGGATGGATGAGCGAGAAAGGGAGAGGGGAACCATGCAGGCCCCACAGAGGCTGAGCTAGTATGCCCACTTCTGTCTCTTATGAAAAGAGTTAGACTTCCTTTTGTCACAATCTTCAGCTAATTAAACCCCAACCTTGACCCAGGGACAAATTTACTTATAATTTAGGTTATGGCTCACATTTTACCCAAAATGAGATCTGGGGGCATGAGGGAGTAAGAAGGTACTCAATGTCCAATTATTAGAGAGATAATTTATTCCTACACACAAAACATTACTAGATTCAGAGGTCTAATTAAAAGAACACAGGAATAGAATTTTCCCTCTCTTCATATGAATTAGTAATCTTCAATCACTCCAGGTGAATTACTTTGACATACCTCATTCTAACACTCACCTGGCTCCTCTTACCCACACACAGCTTCTCAAGGAATAATAAAGTTATTATAATATGGCAGGACAGGACATAAGTGTTAGGGAGGGTCACATGTGCTATATGTTGTATATGATTGTAATGGAACATTGTTGTGCTATAAGAAATGAAGAGCAGGCTGATTTCAGAAAAACCTGGAAAGACTTACATGAACAGATACACAATGAAGTGAGCAGAACCAGAACATTGTACACAGTAACAGCAACACTGTAAAATGATCAAATGTGGATGACTTAGCTATTCTCAGCAATACAAGACAATTCCAAAGGACTCATGATGAAAAATGCTATCCATCTCCAAAAAAAAGAACTGATGGAATCTGAATGCAGATGGAAGCAATACTATCTTTCACTTTATTTTTTTTTCATTTTTCTTTTAGTCTGTATTTAGTCTAATTAATGTGGAAATGTGTTTTCCATGATTTTCATATGAGAGAGCTTCCTTTCCAAGGAAGGAAGGACAAGTTGGAAAGGCAAATGGAGATGTTTGAATGTATTTGAACATAGAAAACTTTAAAAATACTAAGGAGGATGAGGTCCTAAAGGAACTGAGTTCCAAATTTTTTGTTGTTTTTTTTTTTTAATACTGGCTTTGTGATTCCATTGATGTAGAAGACTGAAGGGGAAGAATTTCCCTTACCTATACAGATATTGGCACTCTTTTTGTAACTGTTAAGTCTTAGACTTGTCTGGAATCCTGAGAGATTAAGTGGTTGGCCCAGGTTGACACAACCAGCACATGTCCCAAACAGGACCTGCAAAGGCCAGCTGTCTAAAATGTAGGCCAGTAGTCTCTTGTCCTTTTTATTTTTTAATAGTATTTTATTTTTTCTAGTTACATGCAAAGACAATTTTTAACATTTTTTAAGCAATTGGGGTTAAGTAACTTGTTCAAGGTTACATGGCTAGTTATTTATGTGTGGGTGCTAAGTACCTGAGGCTGGAACCGATCCAAGGTCTTCCCGACTCCAGGGCCAGTGTTCCTACTCACTGTGCCACCTAGCCGCCCCTTAACATTCATTTGTTTATAAAATTCTGAGTTCTAAATTTTCCCCCTCCCTCTCTACCCCCTCCCCAAGACAGTCATCAATTTGATATAGGTTTTATGTGTTCAGTCATGTAAAACTTATTTCCATATTATGTTACTCATGTTGTAAAAGAAGAAATAGTTTGCAAACAAAAATTGTGGTTTGCAAATAGAAAAAAAAAGTGAGTATGGCATACTTCAGTCTACATTCAGGCTCCATCATTTCTTTCTCTAGATATGGATAGCATTTGCCAACGTGAGCTTGAAATTAGATCTTTGCATTGCTGAGAAGTGCTAAGTCTATCCTAGTTGCTGTTACTGTGTACAATATTCTCCTGGTTCTGCTCACTTCACTTTGCATCAGTTCATGTAAGTTTTTCCTGATTTTTAAAAGAATCTTCCAGCTCATCATTTCTTACAGCACAATAGTATTCCATTACATTTATAGACCACAACCTGTTCAGCCATTCCCCGATGATGAGCACTCCCTCAATTTCCAATTCTTTGCCACCGCAAAAAGAGCTGCTACAAATGTTTTTCTACATATATGTCCTTTCCCCTATTTTATGATCTCTTTGGGGTATAGCAGTGGTCTCTTGTTCTGAAAAAGTCTGTGAATTTTAGAGGACCACAAGCTCAAGATGAGTCAGCAGTGTGACGTGGTAGCCTAAAACATCTGATGTCAAGTTGAGCTACATTAATAGACAAATAGGAAGGTGAGAGCCCCACTGTCCTCTGCTCTCTTGCAGATCTCACCTGGAATCTTGCATTCAGTTCTAGGACTGTGGTTTAAGGAAGACACTGATAAAGGAAGACATTAAACATTTAGAGAAAGGTAACCAGCTTGATTAAAGGCTGTTGAGGTCACATCATATACAAGTGGAAGTAATGGGTATGTTTGGCTTGGAGAAAGTAAGGCAGTGGGGGGAGGAGGGATGAAAGGAGAGTTCAAGGATTTAGAAACTGTCCCATAATCCCTCCACAGAGGAGGGATTGACCTGGTTCTGCTTGGCCCTGGAGAGCCAGTGGGAGGTTGCCAAGAGGAATTTAGGCTGGATGTCAGGAAGGGATCAGAGCTGCCCAGGGCAATGGCTGCTTCTCAAATGTGTTAAGCTCCCCTTCCTGAGAGGTCCCAAAGCAGAGACTGGGAGGCCACTATTGGGGTGGGTTACGGAGGGGATTCCTTTTGTGTTGGACTTTGGCTAGCTTCTGGGATTCTGAGGTTCACTTCTGAGCTTGGTCTTCTGATTCCAGACCAGTGGTTTTTCTCTCTTTCCTGTCGACCATCCTTTTTCCCCTTTGGTATCTCACGTGATTCTATGGTTGGATGCTTTTAAAAACTGGGTGTTTGCTTGGGTAGTTAGAGAAAAGTAAGCACCCACTTGGGTCCCCCTCCCATCCTCCATCTCACCCTGCCCCTGGAAGCTGTGGATCCATGGACTGGTACCCTGCTTTTCCTCCTCCCCTTCCTGCCAGGTGGCTCTTGGGCTTCCATCCCCAGCCAGCTGCAGTCTGGGCCCCTGACCATTCATCAGCCAGCTGACCTACTCCTGAACTGAGAGACAGATCACCAGGCCGGGAGGCCAGGGTGCTAATGGGCTGCCTCATCTTGGGTAGCCCTCGTGGGGGCCTGTTTAATTCCCCCTTTGATTTTAATATAGATTTATTGAAAGTTTTAGTTCCCCAAACCAACTCCAGCAGCAAATTGGTGCTCTGTGCAGGCAGCCAAGCGCCCATAAAGCTGCCAGGCCCTGGGACAAATGGCACACTCCAGGAGGTCAGCGCTGCCACAGGGGCTCCCTGGGGACCAGCTGCCACATTCTCAGAGGTTTCTGATTAGCCCCTTTCTTCTGGGCCATTGAAGGCTTCCCCCTTTAAAGTGGAAATCAAATGGTCCCTCCTGATCAGGCACTGCCACCTTTCCACACTCCCTAGGAGGGTCCAGGCTCTTTCGGACAGGACTCCAGCCAAACCCAGCTTAATCTGGATGCTTTTACCTTAACCTTGCAAATAATCCCTGGCCAACCAGTTACAAGCTTGACTCAGGAAAGAGATTTAGATTGTCTGTATCATGGATAAGAATCCTCATCTTACCCCTGGCATAGGAGAATGTCTGCCCCTGCTGTCTCTCTATTGGGCTTTCCTTAGGATCCTTTTGGGGTTTAGAACCTTCCAACAAGGGGAATTGTCCAGGTGTGGAAGGCGCTGCTGCCTGGGGATAGGCTAGGCTCTTCCTCAATAGGATAAGTATCTTCCAACAGAAGCCAGAGAGCCACCGATCAGGGATACTCAGCCTCTGAGGCCCCTTCTAGCTCTAGGTTTCTGGGGTGCTGGAGGCCTTATCAAGTGTCACCTGAAACATCACTGATGCAATACAATGCATGCAGGGAGTCATGGGGCACAGGAAGTGAGTCAGACACATGTTCCAGGAATCAACCAATCAACAAACATTTAAGTGCCTACTGTGTATCAGGTCTTACACCAGGTAAATAGAAGGAGGCAAAAGTGCTTAGAGGTGGGAGCTTGAGGGAAGGCTTCTCAGTAGCTCCCAAGCCTGGAAGGCAGTGAAGTTCAGTGGCTAGACAGAGAGTGCAGCCAACCTTAGTTCAAATCCCACCTCAAACACTTTCTAGCTGGGTGTTTAAGGGCACGTTCCTCAGTTTCCTTACCTGTACAATGGGACTATACCCAAGCCTTATAGAATCGAGATGAGGCTCCATCAGTAAATTGGTAATTGGTAAAGTTCTTGGCAAATAAAAGTTTTTTATCAATGCTTGCTAGGCTTATTAAGGAATCAGCCTCCTGGTTGGTCAATAATCCCTTATTAAGGAATTGGCCCTGGCCTCCTGTGCCTTCAGGAAACTCCTTTAAGCTCTATTCCCATCTCTATAACTATGTATTTAATAACAAGCAAAGGAAATCATAATGCCACAGCTACTCCTATATTAAAGCAAATGCATGAATAACAAATGCATCATCTACACACTTCACTGACTCCCCCTCCTGCCTGGAAGTCTCTCTTTCCTCATCGGCATCTCCTGGCTTCCTTGGTTTCCTTCATGTTCCAGCTCTCATCTACAAGAAGCCTTTTCCAGTTCCCAAGTCTTTCTTCTCAATTCTAGTACCTTCCCTCGATGATAATCTCCAATGTATACTGTCCATATGTAACTCATACACAATTGTTTGCATGTTGTCTCCCCCATTAAATTGTGAGCTCCTGAGAGCAGGGACTCAGGTTTTGGGGGGAGGGGATTGCCTTTTTTTGTATCACCAGCATTTAACACATAGCATATTCTTAATTAACACATGTTGACTGACTTACTGACATCACAATACACAGATAAACTTGGGCTACACTGTCCTCAAGTATCTTTGGGGAAAGAGTAAGCATGCCTATAGAAGACAACCAAAAAGAATATGAAGAAGGAAAACCCATTTACTCAAGGTAACCCACAGCTCTGCAATTGTAAATTTCACCGCCTTTTTTTTTTTTGTCTCAGGAATTATGGATGAAAGTTCCTGGATGAATGTGGCTTTTGTACTGAGCAGATACTTCCATTGCTAAGTTGAGATGATGCCTCTTGTTCTATTACCACTCAGCAGGCGTGAAATCTCAGCCAGACTTGTTGAGGTCATGGGGTGACTTCTCCGATTCCCTGCTTTCAAGACGTTCCTCTACTCAGTCAGGCTTAATTCCTCGGCAACAACTGAATGCACATTGCTTCCAGCTTCAAGTTTAGTTGGTACAGTTCTGAAATCTGTCATTTCACCTCTCTGCTTTCATCTTTTTGAGTTCAGACTCTGGGTCTTCTCGGCAAATGACTCCATCTTAGGTTGTGGTTAATAACCACATTGTCATCTTTAGCCTATAGTCAGATAAAGTTACATTTGTTCCATAATTATAAAACAATTCAGGTATGTCTCTTCAGATATGATACAGTTTGTCACAACAGGCAGAACAACCATTTCAGTAACTGTTTCTGTTAAAACTTTGAGCAAAACCAACTTAATTGCTGCATAGGAATGGACAGAACTTTTAAACAAACAGTACCTTACATCTGTACCTCCAGAACCTAGCACAGAGCTTAACATATAGTAATAGCTTAATAAATATTTGTTGAATGGATGAGAGAAAGGAAAGGACTCTGAAAGCCAGAGATGAGGAGTGAATCCATTCTGGGTATGGGGCACAATCTGTGCAAATGCAAAGAAATGGGGAATAGCATGCTGAATTCTGGCAACAGTTAATACACCAACTTTGATGGAACATGGATTGCATGAAAGGGCAGTAATATGAAATAAGATTATACAAGTGGACAGGAGTCAGATTACAGAAGACTCTGAACGTCCATCTTTTTCCCTTACGATTAGGTTCAGCTTGGCAAGGTATGACATTTTTTTGGGTTGCTTCTTTATTTTTCATAATATATTATTCTATTCCCTTCTTCAGTGTCTAGTGGATGCATAATAGTCTTCTGTTATTCAAATTACCTTCCTTTTTTGTGTTTAAAGGTCTTTCTCTTGACTGCTTGCAGAATTTTTTGTTTTTCATTGGAATTGTTAAATGCCGCCACAATCTGTTTTAGGGTTTTAAGATGGTGGGTTATTTTTTTTTTAGATAATCTGTGGATTCTTTTGATTGGCACTATTTTCCATATTCCCAAATTCTAGGTAATTTTCTTGTTTTATTTCCTTTATTATGAGCTCCAGGTTTTTGGATTTGTCATGCTTTTTAGTCATTCAGTCAACAAGTATTTATTATTTATTAAGTGCTTACAGGCACTGTGCTACTGCTCTGGGGTACAGATGTATGATACTCTCAGTGGGTAGGGCCAGGAAAGGCCTTCAACAAAAGGTGCCTGTCCCTCCTTTGAACTGAGAAAAGTTCTAACATAGGGAGCCAGAGATGAGGAAGGAGAGTATTATAGGCAGAGAGGATGCCAGCTCTGGCAAGGGGAGTGTTGGAGCCAGCTTGAATCAGCTCAAGGGAGCTGATTGTTAAATTTTCCAGTCAATTGTTAAATTTTCCATGTGAGCATTTATACCTCAGAAATCAGCAAATACTATAAACCCTGGCTTGATTTATTGTTCTAATTACATAGACTTAAGAAAGTGATGGAGAAAATATTGACAATACAGATTAAACTTAAAAGCGTGTTATTCATACATCCCAGCCCACCCACCCCCAGCCAGTTGTTAAATATTTATCAGTGCACAACTTGTTGCAGTTCGAAGACATGCAGCTGGGAGAGTGTCATGTGTGTGGGAGACCCACAATCCTTAACTTGTCTCTTCCTGTCCTGTCCTTGGGATCACTGCCTTTTTGCATGTACTGAGTTTAGGTATTCTTGTTATGTTATTGCTTCTCTCCCAGCATTTGGGTAAAGATCAACAGAGGAAGGAACAGAAATTATTTTGTCATTGGTATAGACTACAGACCACCTGTACAAGAGGAGGAAATAGATGAGGTTCAAGAAACAGACTGTAAGCCTGGCACAAAGGCATGAAAGTGATAGGGGACTCCACTGATTCAGACATCTAGACGTTTACTAGAATTCTCTCTTCTCCCTCTCTCCTCCTCCTCCTCCTCCTCCTCTTTCTCTTTCACTTTTTTGCTCTCTCTCTCTCTCTCTCTCTCTCTCTCTCCCTCTCCCCTCCCTCCCTCTCTCTCCCTCTCTCCCTCTCCCCCCCTCTCTCTTTCCCTCTTTCTTCTCCCTTCTCCACCTTCTTTCTCTGTGTCTGTCTGTCTCTCCGTCTATCTATCTGTCTCTCTCTTCACTTTTCAAAAGGTAGAAGAATCAACAAGGAGAATTTCCATTTTGGACCTGCTTCTTACTAACAGAGAAGAGCTGCTTTGCTGGGTGAAGTGACCATTCTGTCCCACCCTCACTCTCCTGGAGTTTATGATAGAGAAAGAGAAACATCCAGACATAGTCTGACATGGTGCCTAGATTTTGGCAGAGCAGATTTCAAAGAGTTCATATAAAGGATAGCAAAGATGCCATATGCTAAAATTTTATAGGGGTAGATTAGCTCAGGAGGGACAGGAAACTGGAGGATAAAGTTCTGAAGACTTTTAAAAAGGAAACAGTTCTGATGTGAAGGTTAAAGGGAATTGATGTGGATGCACAGAAAATTTACCAATTAATTAAGATATTTAAAAGATGTGTGTGCATGATGTGAGGAGCAATAGGTAACAAAGGACTGATACAATATGTGGTAGAGTCCTTTAAGCATAACATCAGGAGTGAAAGCTCAGAATGGCCTGAGGTTGACAAGGGAAGGTAAAGACAACAAAAAAGAGGCTTTTAAAAAGGCTAGATTGCAGGAAAGAGAAGGATACAAGAAAAGATAGTGCCACTATTCAGGATGGATGAGATAATAAGTCAGTTATTAAACATTTATTAAGCCCTACTATGTGCCAGTCATTGTGTTAATCACTGAAGATAAAAAGAAAGAAGAGAAAGATAATGATTTAAGGTCAATAATAGCTTGCTAATGAATGAATGAATGAATGATTGAATGAAAAGCACTTATTAAGTGTTTACTATGTTCTGGGTAATAGCCTCCAGAACTACTTCCCAACATCCTCTTGTATGGGTAGGTTAGGTACCCAAACTGTTCTTCCTTTTAGAGCTCTAGAGGTAGTGCTGAAGGCTTTCAGGAAGAAAATTTGAACACTATTATTCATGAGCCCCCGTGAGTGTGCTCCTAATTGATTATCAGACAAACAGAATCAATTGTCTTTTAGAAAGGGATATTTAGTAATGTAAGGTAAGAACAGTCTGTATAAAAACATATCCCCCAAATTCAGGGACACACTTTCTCACAAATATTTGTATAGTCCAAGGGAAAATGAACTCAAGCTTAGAGAGTAAAAAGGAGTAACTCACACCTCCTAGTTAGATGGACAGTCTTTTTCACCTTCCTGGAGTGTTTATGAACTTTCCCTAAGGCATGTGTTGCTCTCTGCTGGGACCTGAGAGTTGGGCCACCTGTAGACCCTGAAAGGTGTACTTCCTTCCATTCTCCCTGAAACTTTCTTTTCTTGGTGCACCTGGTTGACTTCTCTCAGTTACTAGCTATATGCATTGTTATTGGTCCAACCTTTGATGTGATGTGTTTGGGTTACAAGGATCTGGCCCCTCAAAGAGTTTAACTCTCCTATTGTCATCTCCTTCCATGTTCTACATATGCCCAGAATTATGTCTAATTATTTCAACTAATCACAATGATATCCAACACTTAAATAATACTTTAAAGTTTACAAAGTATATTACAAATATTATCTTATTTTATGCTTACAACAACTCAGAAAGTTAGGTGCACTATTATCCCCGTTTTACTGATGAGGAAACTGAGGCACAGGGAGGTTCCCTAGGATCACACAGCTAGCAAATGTCTGAGGGAGGATTTGAACTCAGGTCTTCCTGGTTCCAGGTCCAGTGTTCTGTCCACCACACCAATGTTTTTCATCATCTGACTTTGTCCAATGGCTTGAAATATTCTACCCCCTTCCCACCTACCTAAATTCCTTGGACTGATTGATCGATTGATTCAATAGAGGTATTTAGGAATGGTTCACCCTAATACCTTCATAAGGTATTAGCCTCTTCATAAGGATATAGCCTCTTGTCAGTGATATTAATTGGGTTTCTTACAGAAACTGGGATAAAATACAAAACCAAGACAAAACCAATACAAAACTCAAGAAGCTTACATTTTAACAGGAGAAACAATGCATATAGGGCTGTGGGTGGCCAAGGAAGGGAATTCTGATCTAGCAAGCCACAAAACTGGTCAATGGAACAAAAAGGCAGTTGAGGCAATTATTGCAATTCTCAGAGTAAGAGGGAGAAGGCAAGAGGAAAGGGGGGGAAGGTATGTACACAGATAGTGCAGCAAGGCCCCAAATGACTGGATAGAGAGGAGGTTATGTGGTCCCAGGGAACGCCCCACTAAATGTCTCGGCTCGGCCGATAGACAGCCACAGAAGGAAGGCAGAACTGCTCAATTCTAATTTAGCTTCTGTTTTCTCCTCCAAGAAAATGACCTTTGAACAGAAAAAGACAGAACAAACATGACTAATAGGGAGTTGATGCCTGATAATAAGTAAAGATCTAGTAAGAAAGCTGTCTTTGATGAATTCAAGTCATCTGGCCTGGGTGAGCTACATCCTCAAATCCTAGAAAAACTGTCAGAGGTGATGGCTGAACCACTGTCAGAGATCCTTGAAGGACTGTGGAGAATAGGAGGGCTGAATCACAGGCCTGAACAAGGGTGATGTTGTCCAGACTTTCAAAAAAATGAAGAGAACAGAGTCTGTTAACCATAGGCCAGTGATTTTTACTTTAATTCCTGGAAAGTCATGGAAAGTGATATTAAAGAGAGGGCTAGCAAGCAAGTAGAAATGGAAATGGTGATCCCAAAGAAACAGCCTGACTTCATCAAGAGCAGGCCTTGCCAAACACACATCATTCTGGTTTTTGACAGATTTAATAGACTGGGAGATCAGAGGAATGGGGGTGGAGATAATCTATTTAAATCTGGCAAAGCATTTGGCAAAGCATTTGACAAAGCATCTTGTGCTATTCTTGGGAGAAGATGGAGGCTGGACAGCAGGACCACTAAGTGAATTTGGATCTGATCAACTGGCTGGACACAAGGTGTCATTAATGGTTCCCAGTCAAACTGGAAAGAGGTTTCCAGAGGAGTACCTGAGGCTCTGTGTTTGACTGTAATGTTCAGCTGGGGAGTGGTGAGTTCCCCTTCCCTGGGGGCCTCCAAGCACAGGCTGGATGACCACTTAATGGAGATGCTGCAGAGGGATGTAATAGAATAGATGTCAAAGGGCTCCCTTCCAGCTCAGGGACCCTGTGGCAGTAGATTCTCTCTCCTCCATGCCTGAGATCTCTTGTCACTTGTGGTCCTCAAGTAGAGGTCATGGAAGAAATTCCTACTTTAGTGCCTGGCCAGGGGTTGGGAGGGGTCATGGGGGTGTCCCATGCTGAGTCAGGGGTTCAGTGGTACATCACTAACCTTCATTCTGCCCTGCTTCACCCCCTCTTCACCCCTTTGGGAGTCACAGTCAAAGATCAAGAGTTGACAGCACAAATACTTTGTCATCCCTGGTCCCCACCCCTACACCCAAGGAAGCCAGCCTTGCCTCCCCTTTTAGGCTGTCCTGATTGAACCCCATCCCCCACTGCCAGGTATCTGAGGGGATCCCAGAAAAAAGGCATGGGATAGATAACCGAACAGTGCCCCTTCTTGGGCATTCTGCCCTGCCCAGAAGGCCTGCCCTTTAGCATTAATAAAAATATTGGGGCTCTTGTCACAGGACTTGTCACAGTCCTAGGAATGCCTGTGCCTTGGCTCTGTCCTCAGCACAGGCCTCACTAAGCCAGAAAGGTGCTGCTCCAGGAACCAGCAGCACCAGCCTGAAGCAATCAGTGCTTGACTGGGTCTGCCCTGCATGGTCCTCATTATGGGGGTTAGGGCAGGAAGGGCAGAACAGGAGGGCAGTCAGTCTTCTGTGCCTCAGTGTCCCTTCTGTGACCTCTGCATTTCCCCTCCTCCATCTGGGATCCTGCCTGGTTCCCCTGGGCCCCCTCAGGGCCCTCTTCTCATCCCTCTGTGTCTCCTCTGCTATCCCCTCTTTAGTTTTTCTTTGTCCCTCTCCTCATCCTTTCCTGGTTCCTCTGGGTCTCTTTCAGGTTCCCAGGGCCCTCTGTACCCCTTTTTCCTTCCAGGCCCCTGTACCCCTCTCTCCCCCTTCAGGTCCCTGCTTTGTCTCTCAGGCCCCTCTAGATCTTCCCTTCACCTCCCTGCACCCACGAGCTCTTGAACATGGGCTGCCACAGCAGCTCCCATGAGCCACCCTGCCCCCACCCTGCCGTAGCCCAGCAGAGCTGCCTCAATAATTCATCTTAATGTCTCTATTAAACAGGGTTATGACCAGGACGAGACAAGGAACAAGGTCTTTGAGTGTGGAAATATGGCTCCCCAGGCCAGGACCTCGGGGATCCTGCCTGCCTAGACAAGGGAGGGCAGGCCCAGCTGCAGAGGCCATTAGTCTCTTCCTCCTTGGGAGCCCACAGGGCTGGGTGCTGTCACTAGGACCCCCAAGAGATACAATCTACAGGAAACTCACACTGAGCACTTCCAACACCACTCTTCCTGCTCTCTCTATCCACACAGCTGGGTCCACCACAAACAACTCAGGTCAGGGGCATAGGCAGGTTACCAGACTGAAATGTCTTAAAAAGTAGCCCACAGGCCAGCCCAACTCATCACCACAATCAAACCAAGGAGACAGGCCAGAGGCCTAATCCTAGAGTGCAGGTTGGGTCAGAACACAGGATTTGCTTTAGTCCATCTGGGTGTGGTCCACATGTTAGGTGGGCACAGTTGTAGGAGGCCTCTCATACAGCCTCTTTGGGCAATGCCTCATTCTAGGGAACCCTGGATCAGCATCAGGCTCTTTTTGCTCTCCCACAAAAGGGCCTTCTGCTCTTCTGGAAATGCTTGGACCAAAAGGACATTGGACAGAGGATAGGTTGTACTTAACTGGACAAAAAGGGCAGAGTGGTTCATACCTGACCAATAGGAAAATGTCCCTCCCCTCCTCCTCCTCTGGTGGGTCCCAGCCTCTCCCTATTCACAAATCTAACCTCTTCTTTCCCCACCTTTCTTCAGGGCAGACTTAAATTCCTGCCAGGAAAGGAAGCAGGAATTTAGGGCTAGAGGATACTCTGCTCTTCTCAGGTGGGTGCTGAGATAGAATTATACCTATCTGCTCTTGAGTATTGTTAGTCTAGGCAGGGCTGGGGAACCTGTGGTCTTGAGGACACATGTGGCCTTCTAGGTCCTCAGGTGCAGCCTTTTGACTGAGTCCAAGTTTTACAGAACAAATCCTTTTATTGAGGGGATTTGTTTTGTAAAGTTTAGATTCAGTCAAAGTGCTGCACTTGAGGACCTAGAGGGCCAAGTGTGACTTTAAGGCCTCAGGTTCCCCACCCCTGGTCTAGGACATCTGATACCTGCTTCATTAATGGGGGGAAAGGAGGATCCCAAGTTCTATATCAAAGGCCTAGATTTCACCCAAGAGAATCTCCTTATGTCCTCCAAAGGAATAAGTTGGGCATAGGGACATGGTGGAGAAAGCTGGCTTCCTCAGGTCTTCCTAGAGTCTTTTCCTTCAGCAACCTGAAGTGAGGTTGGCCTCTTCCAGCCTCCCTCTGGAAGCCAGAAGTGCCTAAACTGAATCAACACTTGAAGATAGGACCAAGATGCTTGAAGAGCAAAGCCCTGCTCTCTTAACCCTCCAGCCTGCCCCAGCCCTCACCAAGGGCAGGGCATTCATCTCCACCAAGGAGGAGAGTCCCATACCTACTGGCTTCCATGTATGGCTTCCAGAATAAGTTAAAACGACAGATCCAGGTCCTAAATGATCCTGTGTGGGGCAGCACCTTGCTGTAATGGCCCTGTTTGCCCTCTGGTGGGCACAGATGAGGAAGGATTCAGGCCTCCTTCAAAGACAGAGCATTTATGAAGGCTTACCAGGGGCCAGGAACAGTGCTAAGAGCTGGGAACACAAATGCAGGAAAACAAGATGGTAGCTGCTCCCAAGTACTAATGGAGAAAATAAAATATAAAGGAGGAGGTAGAGTGTGAAAGGGGATGGGAAGGAGGGTACCTGTGTGGTGTGTGGGAGGGGGGCAGGGACAGAGGGCAAGCCAAAAGTGAAGAGAGAGCAGTGCTGCTGGACCTTCTCCCGAGATGGAGCCTCCCTTTATCTCACAGGAAGGAGGAGGTAAAGGACAGGGCTTTGGGAAACATCTGTCCACTCTTCAAGCTATCAGAGGGAAGGAGGAATTTCCTAAGAAAAATGAGGAAGGCTAGCTGGGTGACCCTGGGCAAGTCACTTAACCCCAATTGTAAGAAAGAGAGAGAGAGAGAGAGAGAGAGAGAGAGAGAGAGAGAGAGAGAGAGAAAGAAAGAAAGAAAGAAAGAAAGAAAGAAAGAAAGAAAGAAAGAAAGAAAGAAAGAAAGAAAGAAAGAAAGAAAGAAGGAAGGGAAGGAAAGGAAAGGAAAAATGAGGAAGAAATTTGAGGGGAAAACAAAGGAGAAAAATATTCCAAGAGGCAGAAGAGAATCCAGACCTGGGGTAGGACCTTAGCAGATGAGATTGAAATACAAGGGAAAGCAATGGCAAAGGAGCCTGACTCCTTGGAACTATGTTATGTTTCAGAAACTCTAACAGAAAGAGTCAAGCAAGATCCAGAGGAGGAACCAGCTACTTTTCCACCAAGGCATGAAGAGGAGGAACTCCAGATATGGTTGGAAGCGGGGAGGGACACAAGTAGAAGAGAATGTTGCCATCTGGGACCCATTCCCAAGATGCAATGGTGGTGTTGTCAGACCCAAAGACCACTTTCTGCTTCTGATGATTTGTGTGGGGATGAGTAAGACTGTCCCAGAGTTCCAGGGAAAATCTCTTACACAAAATTGAGGGATGGTTCATGTCTAGGGGCTCCCCAGAAGAGAGGAGCAGGGCCCCTCCTAAGATGAATTCATGAGGGCTGTGAAGTTCTGAAGAGCTTATGGAAGAACTGATGGAATCAGAGACACCAGGGGCATTATTATCATTGCTGACAATCGAAGACAGCAACTTTGGGAAGAGAGAAGACATAGGTGTGGGAAGCAAACATCTGGTCAAGAAGATAAGATTTGGATTTCAGGATCATGGCTTAAAGTATGGGAATGAGAGTCACTTGAGCAGGGATGGAGCATGCCTAATGAGACAACAGCAAGAATGTGTAGGAGGGAGGGAGGGGATGCATTTGAAAAGCATTTAAACGATAGAATCTTGGTCAATGTTGGGACAAAGGAAAATGATGACTATGAGCAGCTGCCTTCCTGGGTGAGGGGATGCTGGTGTCACCAGAAACAGAAGGTGCTGGTCATGTCAAGATGGAGAGCAGGCTGGCCATGCAGGAGCTGCTGGGATATAGCTGGAAATGATGATAAATTATAACAGCAATGGAAAACTGGAAGCTTTGCACCAATGTTCAGAGAATCATCACAAGTACAGGACAGGAGGGGTGGCTAAAGAGAAATTTGTCCAAAATCAGTCTGGGAGCTCAATATGAATCAGCATAGAGATAAGATTTTAAGAAGCCAATGTGGGCTGGCTCTGAATGGAGGCAGAGCTTCCAGGAGGAGGGAGGTGATAGTTCCCCAACCCTCTGTCCCGGTCAGACCACATCAAGATGACAGCAGTCACTTCTGGGTACCACAGTTTAATAACGATCATTGACGAGCTGGAGAGGGACCAGAGAAGGGACCTAGCACGGTGAAAGGTCTTGACATCAGAGCCATCCAGAATCTGGATGGGCTGACTCTGTGGTAGTGGGCTCCTTCCTCATTGGTCTTCAACCAAATGAAAATGATTTTGGGGGATGTTAGAGGGGAGTTTCTGTTTCAGGTGTGAGCCACAATCAATGGATAGAAGGACAGATGAGAGTCCTCCAGTTGTGAGTTCTGTGACTGAATCTTGCAAATCTAATCAAAAGGGCTTTAACCTACAAGGGAGAGAGAAAACTGCCTTCAAACCCCCAGACTAGTGAGCATAGAAAGGAGTTGTACCTAAGAAGAAAGAAGGCAGCAGTAGGAGTAAGAGGAACTTTGAGAAAGCCATAGGAGGAAAAGAACCTCAAAATCTAAGAAGGGAGCAAGCAAGAAAACCCATGACATCATGTATAAAGAATGGGAGACAGGCAACATGAATCTGAGATCCCAAAGGGTGGGGATCTGATGTCAGAGAGGTCACTGACACTAGGCATTTGAGGTCAGGGTGCTGCACTATGGTTCCAAAAAAACATGATGTGAAAGAGAGAAATTATGTAAAGGAGGGAGGGGATTGTGTGCACATGTGCACTCCATGGTCAGAATTGTAATGTATATTAAGAACATAAATAGGAAATCATCCAAGAATTGCAAGGGAAGTGACAGAAAACATTTTGGTGAAAATCAACAGAGAGAGCAAAGGAAATGATAATGTGATGGAAGTAAAATACAGACCAGCTCTTGCCTCCAACTTACCCTGTAAATTATACATTTATTATCTCCCATTTATCCTGTCTATGTCTTGGTTGTACATAATTATTTGTACGTTGTCTTCTCCACTAGACTGTGAGCTCCTTGAGAGCAGGGATGAAGGTTGTTTTGTTTTCTTTTCTCCTTTCTTTGCATCCCTAGCACTTAGCACAGTAACTGGCACATAGTAGGTATCTAATAAATTCTTCTTCTTGTTGAGCTATGCAGAAGGAAAAAAAGATGAGTAATTCAAGAAATAGATCATGAGCTTTGCACAAGGTATAATATTGATGAGGGACACCCAATATATGAACACCAGCCAGAGTTCTCTCTACCAAAAACAGCAGGTGAGAAATTCTTGTCTTGCCTTAATGACAGTTCCATCTTTCAAATGTGGAAGAACCAACAAAGGAATATTCCATACTGTACTTTATTCTCACCAATAGGGAAGAATGAGTTGTTGGAGGGAAAATGATGGCAGCCTTGGTGGGGGAGTGATCATTACCTATTTCAAAGGTTCAGAAGAAGCTTAAGTAGGATCCTCTGAAAGATGGGAAATTCTCAAGAATTAAATTCTAGCCAAGATGATGGAGTAAAAGCAGAAACTTGTCTGAGCTCCTGCTCCAACCACCTCCAACACCTGTAAAATATGACTCTAAACAAATTTTAGAGCTACAGAACCCATAAAGTAACAGAGAGAAACAAATCTCCTGATAAAGGCAGCCTGGAAGGCCGACAGAAAGGGTCTATTGCACCACACTGGGAGCTGAGCACAGTCCCATGTGAGCTGCACAGTCTGCATGGGGTGGCCCCAACCAGCCAGAGCAGACTTCAGGAGAGTGAATCACAAGCAATTGTGGCAATTGCCAGACTTCTCAACCCATAAACTCCAAAGAGAAAGTAAAAGGTCAGTGGGGAACTCTGTTGGAAATGGGTGACAGAAGAGCATGGTCTGGCCCCTGCCCCCGGGTCGAGAGGTCGGAGGCATTTCAGCTGCAGCTGCTGCCACATGGCTGCCTCCAGAGCCCCTGGCCTGCAGATTGTAGGTTTACCAAGTAACCATTCAGAGGGTAATTGCCCTTGCTTTGACCTGCTTGGATCTGGGTCTCTATCTTGGGTGGTGGTCCTGGGGTATGTGGCCAGTGTGCCAGAGCTTGTGGTGGCTATAGAGAGGGAACCCTCCTCATAGCTCTGACAACATTAGCAAAAAACCCCAGTGATTTGGGACACAGCTCTCTCCACTCTGGAAACAGAGTTTTACTGTGGCAAAGAGCTCAAAAGTCAAGTAATTGGCTGGCAAGATAAGCAAGCAGAAGAAGCACAATCAGACCATAGAATGCTTTTTTTGGATCAAAACATGGAACCAGAAGAAGACAACAAAATAAAAACTCCTGCATCAAAAGCTTCCAAGAAAATCATGAATTGGTTACAGGCTATGGAGGAGTTAAAGAAGGATTTTGAAAATCAAGTAAGGGAAGTGGAGGAAAATTGGGAAGAGAAATGAAAATGATGCAAGAAAATCATGAAAAGCAATCAACAGCCTGCTAAAGGAAACCTCAAAAAATACTGAAGAAAATATCACCTTAAAAAATAGACTAACTCAAATGGCAAAAGAGGCTCAAAAAGCCCATAAGGAGAAGAATGCCTTAAAAAGCCAAATTGCCCAGATGGAAAAGGAATTTCAAAAGCTCACTGAAGAGAATAATTCCTTCAAAATTAGATTGGAGCAAATGGAAGCTATGACTTTATGAGAAATCAAGATACTATAAAACAGATCAAAACAAATGAAAAAATATAAGGCAATTTCCACTGACCTGGAAATAGATCCAGGAGAGATAATTTAAAAATTATTGGACTACCTGAAAGCCATGATCAAAAAAAGAGCCTAGAAATCATCCTTCAAAAAATTCTCAAGAAAAATTGCCCTGACATTCTAGACCCAGAGAGCAAAATAAAAATGGAAAGAATTCACTGATCTCTTGAAAAAGATCCCCAAAAGAAAACTCCTAGCAATATCATAGCCAAATTCCAGAGTTCCCAGGTGAAGGAGAAACTATTACAAGCTGTCAGGAAGAAACAATTTGAGTATTGTGTAAACACAATCAGGATAACACAAGACCTAGTAGTTTCTACATTAAGGGATTGAAGGGCTTAGAATATGATATTCTGGAGGTCAAAGGAACTAGGATGAAAACCAAGAATCACCTACCCAGCAAAACTGAGCATAATACTTCAGGGGGAAATATGGTTATTCACTGAAATAGAGGACTTTCAAGCATTCTTGATGAAAAAACCAGAGCTGTACAGAAAATTTGACTTTCAGATACAAGAAGCAAGAGAAGCATGAGAAGGTAAACAGGAAAAAGAAATCATAAGGAACTTATTAAAGTTAAACTATTTACATTCCTACATGGAAAAATAATAATTGTAACTCATGAGACTTTTCTGAGCATGAGGATAATTGAAGGGAATATATATGTATATATGATATGTATACATACATATATGTGTATAAATACATATGTGAGTGTGTGTATAAGACAGAGAGTACAGGATCAGTTGAATAGGAAGGGATGATGTCTAAAAAATAAAATTAAGAGGTGAGAGAGGAATATAATGGGAGAAGGAGAAAGGAAGAGATAGAATAGGGTAAATTATCCCATATAAAAAAGGTAAGAGGCAACGGAGCAGAAGAGCCTGAAGGTGAAAGGGAACAGGTCAACCTTACTCTCATTGAATTTGGTTTAAGGAGGTAATAATATACACACTCAATTGGGTATATTACCCTACAGGAAAGCAGGGGGGAAGGAGATAAGACAGGGGATGATAGAAGGGAGGGCACATTGGGGGAGAGAGTAGTTAGAAGCAAACACTTTTGAAAAGGGACAAGTTGAAGGAGAAAATAGAATAAGTTGGGTGTGGGATAGGATGGAGGGAAACATAGTCTTTTACAATATAACTGCTATGGAAATGTTTCGGGTAACTACACATATACAACCTATATTGAATTGCTTGTCTTCCCAGTGGGGGTGGGTGAAGAGGAAAGAAGGGAATGAATCTGGAAATTAAAGTTTTAAAAACAGATGCTAAAAAATTGTTTTTTTACATGCAACTGGGAAATAAAATATACAAGCACTGGGGTATAGAAATCCATCTTCCCCTACTAGGAAGTTGGAGGAGGGAATGCGGAAGGATATAAGATAAAGCAGATTGGGGCAAGGGGTATTCAGTGGCTTGCTATCTTGGGTTAGGGGAGAGGGGAAAGATGGGGAGAAAATTTGTAACTCAATATCTTGTGGAAATGAATGTTGAAAACTAAAAATAAATAAATAAAGATTAATTTTTAAAATAATTAAATTTGAAGGACACAAAGGATAATTCCAATGAGGATGAAAAATGGGAATTGTTGAAAGAAAGTGATGTGGATGCATAGGGAGCTCACCAACCAACTTGGATTTTTTAAAGATATGTATAAATGATGTGAGGAAGAGTAGATTACAGAGGATAACAGTAGATAATCAATTTATCAATCATTAATAAGCATTTATTAAGCATCTACCATGTCAGGCATGGAGGGAGGTGCTGGGGATACAAAGATGTAAATGAAACAATTCCTACGGTTAAGGAGTTTCCATTCTATAGGAGGACACAATAGGTGTACTTGCAAAATGGATACAGAATAGATACAAGGTAATTTGGAGGTAAAGCTCTAAAAGATGGGAGGGATCAGGAAAGATTTCATACAGGAACTGAATTGAACTTAGAAGGACTTGTGGGATTCTAAGAAGTTGAAGTGAGGAAGGAGAGCATTCCAGGTGTGGGGGAGAGAGATTGGGGATGAGAGGCAGAAGGTTATAGGTGAAGAACAGTAAACAATCCAGTTTGGCTGGCCTGAAGAGTCTGTGAAGGGGGGAACTAAAACTAGAAAGGTAGGCTGGAACCAGGTGAAAATGTCTTAAAGGCTGAGAAGGGGAGTTTGCATTTGATCCTAGAGGTAACAGGAAACTACTGAAGTTTACTGAAATAGAGAGTGACATCATCCGGCATGCACTTAAGAAATTTTACTTTAGGGGTGGCTAGGTGGTTCAGTGAATAGAGCACCAACCCTGGAGTCAGGAGGACCTGAGTTCAAATCCAACCTCAGACACTTAACACTTACTAGCTCTGTGACCTTGGGCAAGTCACTTAACCCCAATTGCCCTGCCTTCCTCCCTCCAAAAAGGGAAAAAAATGTTACTTTGGCAGATGATTGGGGATGGATTGGTGAGGGGGAGAAACCCCTGGAAGTAGAGAGACCCATCAGCAGGCTATTGCAATAGTCCAGGTACAAGCTGATGAGGACCTGTACCAGGCTAGTGGTCATCTCAGAGGAGACAAGGGGACTTTTTTTTTTAACAAGAGCTGTCGTGAATGTAAAATTGTTCTGATTGGGCAATACATTGGGGGTGGGGGTGGGCAGTATGAGAGATAGTGAGGAGTCAAGGAGTGATTGATACCTGGGTTGGGAGCTTGAGGATAGTGGTGCCCTTGATAGTAATAGAGAAAAGAAAGAAGGGAAACAGATTATTTTTGGGAGGGGGGTACATAGTGATTTTAGTTTGGAACATGTTGAGTTTGAGATGACTATGGGGTATCCAGTTCAAGATAAACATTAGTCATCTAAAAATGGGAGACTGGAACTCAGGAGAGAGACTAAGACTTGACATCAGACATGTAGATTAGAGAATCCTCTTCTTGGGAATGATCATTGAATTCTAGTGAGAAAATAAAAGCAGTCTGGAAAGACCAAAGACAGAGAAGAGCCCCCAGGACAGAGCTTGGGGAGACACTCAGTTAATGGAGACTAAGCTGAAAAAAGAGAAGGAGAAAGAGCAATTCCATTGGTAGGAGGAAAACTGGGGATATAGCAGTGTCATGACAACCAGAGAGGATGGAAATGAGCACATGACATGGTCCTGTAAGCAGTGTTAGCAGTGCTGAAGCTCAAAGGTGCAGAGGCTGCTAGGGGAAGGACAAATGAAAGGGATGTGTGTGTGTGTGTGTGTGTGTGTGTGTGTGTGTTGTTTTTAGCAATATTGGGCAAAAGAGCAGAATGAAGAGGGAACAGCAGTGTTTCTTTAATCCCCAGACCTGTTTCTAGCTCAGTCCCTGCAGCCTTCATTGAGGGGAGAAATGGTAAGGCACCTTAAGGGAGAGACAGGAGGCAGCATGAGTCAGACAAGTCAAATCACCACCATGACCTTGGCCACCATCTCTGCTCAGACAACCCAGAGAGGTGAGAGGAAGGAGAGGGATGGTGGTGGAAGGGGAGGCTTGAGGAGAGAAGAGAGGTTTGGAATGGTTTCTGCAGACAAGAAAATAAGGAATCAATTATGGAAGAACACAATGATACATTTGCTTCAGTAGAAGTTGATCACATAAACTCATCATGGACTAAGTCAGCACAGTAACTTCCTTTAATAATTTTGTTCATTTGCCCAAAGGGCAATCAAACTGTTCGTGACCCTTGACCCAGCAATCCCACTACTAGGTCTGTATCCCAAAGAGGTCACAAAAAAGGGAAAAAGACCCACATGTACAAAAATAATGATAACAGGTTTTTTTGGTGGCAAAGAATTAGAAATGGAAGGGATGCCCATCAAATGGGGCATGGCTGAACAAGTTGTGGCACATGAATGTAATGGAATACTATTGTTCCATAAGAAATGATGAGCAGGAGGGTTTCAGAAAACCTGGAAAGATTTGCATGAACAGATGGTGAGTGAAATAAGCAGAACCAGGAGAACATTGTACACAGTAACAACAACATTATGTAATGACGATCAGCTAGGAAGGACTTAGCTCTTCTCAGCAATACATCCATCCAAGAAAATTCCAAAGAACTCATGATGGAAAATGCTATCCACATCCAGAGAAAGAACTATAGAGTCTGAATACAGGTGGAAGCATACTATTTTTACTTTTTTGTGATTATTTTCTTTTAGCCTGTTTCTCCTTTCACAACGTGACTAGTATGGAAATGTTTTACATGATTTCATATGTATAACCTATATGAAAATACTGTCTTAGGGAGGGGGTGGTGAGGAAGGGAAAGAGGGAGAAATTTGGAACTCAAAATTTTTTTAAATGTTAAAATTGTCTTCACATTTAATTGGAAAAGGTAAAATACTATTTAAAAAGAAATTCTAATTTTAAAAAGAGTTTTGTTCAGTAACACCTGAACAGCAAAGGTAGAGGTGGGAGTGACTTCGGGCTGGGATTTGGCAAAGGGTGAGAGTATCGGGGCAAAGGATTCAAAAGCAGGTTACAAGCGGAGTGGGCTTCAGAGAAGAGGCAGTGATAGTAGATGAGGAGCCAGTCCTGTTTGAGCCAGCTCAGCAGTGGACTGAGCCATCAGCTGAGACACTGAGTCTCACTAGAAAGCAGCTGGTACATCAGAATGCCATATCCCATAGAGAACATGGGGACTCCTCAAAAGGAGAAGCTAACTACCAGGACAAGGAATCTTGAGTCTTCCTTCCAAGTATATATCAAGTTTGAGCCTCCTGGTGTGGAGAAGGGGAGGGTATATTTTATAACTACTTTCCTTACTAAACCTTCTCAGGAAATATCCCTTTATTAATGTTAATTGATGTTAACTGGAAAATCAATATTCAGAGAGCACACCAGATGGGGGCTTGTCAGTGATAGGACTATACCGAAAAACTGAAACCCCTCAGGGTTGCTCCTAGTACTCTGAGGGAAGAAATAATGAGCTGCCCTTTACAAACCCAACCTGTCTGGGACAATTGGGTTGGAAGAACAAGCCCAGAAGGGGTGGTACATTAATGACTGGAATGAAAGCATAATTGCAATGCTTAGAAAATGTTGAGGTGATACCAAGAGATTGAGGAGTGCAAACACACCAGAGGTCAGGGCTGTGATCCCCAAATATCCCAACAGGCTAGAATCCTGGACTGAATGAAGCAAGATGAGATGTAGGACAAATGTAGTCTTACATAGGTTTTTTAAAACAAACAAACCCAATTTCACACATATATGAAAGGTGGTGCTAAAGAGTAATGCACCAGACAAGGATGGGATGGTGGCAGAGGGCAGAAGCAGAGGGATAGGGCCGCTAAGAAGGTCAAGGCCATCTTGGGCTGCATTCAGATGGGCAGAGATTCCACAAGCCAGGAGGGGATGATCCCTCTGAGACATGCCCAGGTGAGACCCATCTGAAGTAAGTAAAGCTCAGTTCTGACCACCTCAGCTTAGGAAGGAATTGATAAAGAGGAGAAGCCCAGAAGAGGGAGAGGGCAATGGCTAAATCAGGTCAGTGAAAGGTGTCAAATTCACAGCAAGCAAGGATCAACTGAAGGGGCTGAAAAGGTTTAGCCTGAAGACTTAGGAGACAAGTGTACCTAAGGTCCTTTTAGCCCTGACCTTCAGGCAGCAGGGAGCTGTGTATCAGCTGGGTAAAGGACTGGGGTCTCAGGCCCTTTTCCATGGCTTGTCTTGGGCCTCAGTAAGTTAACAGGAATTTATTAAGCTCCAACTTTGCACCAGACACACAGCACTACAAAAAAAGGCAAAAAGCCCCTGCCCTCTAGGAGTTCACAGTCTAATGGGGGAGACAGCACACAATAGGAAAGAAAGCTAGCATGGAGGAGGAGGGAGGAGAAGAGAAGGGATGGGGATAGGGCAGGGTGGGTGCAGGAAGGAGAAATCCACAAGAGGGCCTGTGCCTTCCTTCCTTAAAGGGAGGTTCTGAAAGGAGCTTTCCACCCTCCATTCAGAGGGATGGGTTCCAGGGCTGAAGATCTTGCTTGGCTCAGTGCCCCATGTAGTCTGCCATTTCTGCTCCCTCCCCACTCAAGCTCTGGGCTTGGATGGGGATTGTTGCCCTTCCCCCCATTATTAAGCCTGTTAACTCTGTCCAAGGTGTGGCTTGCACCTTTGGGTCCAGAGACTTAGAGCCACAAGAATCATGCATGTACACATCCAGGCTCTCCTATGAGTTCCTCTTGGGCAGCTGGATGGTACAGTGGGTAGAGTGCAGAGTTGGAATACAGAAGACCTGAGTTCAAACCTGGCCTCAGACACTTCCCACCTGTGTGACCCTGATCACTCACTGAATCCTGCTTGCCTGAGTTTCCTTATCTATATAATGAGCTGGAGAAGGAAATGGCAAACTACTTCAGCATCCAGTATCCTTTCTGGGCTCAATTTTCTCCCTTATAGATGGGCTCTCCAAAGCATTCCCTGATTCTCTGACCTTGGTCTCTGACTGCCTTCCTCTCCCACAGTCCTGACCAAGCACATCGGAGGAGACCCTAAAGGAAAAGGGGCAGTCCTGGTCAGTTAAATGGAAGGCCAAGGAGGAGGGATGTGGAGGAATCCCTGTCCTGCAACTGCTGGTCTGGGGACACAGGAGAAGGGCAGTGATTTCTCCTCACTGGGAAGGAGTCAGAGAAATTTAGGGAAAGTGTTGGGGAGAAAGGAAAGAGTCCCGCTTTCTCCCCGAGCTGAAGTTCAGCCTCCTATATTTTGGGAGCCCGACCGTGGGAAGGGCTCAAAGCTGGGAGGAGTTGGGTGGGGCCTGACAAAGGAAGGGAGACAAAAGGAAAGAGAGGAAGAAGGTGGAGAAAGAGAAAGACCAGAAGGATGGAAATGGAAAGTGGCTTCACTCTGGGTGGGCTGGCATGGGGATGATGATGATGGGAACTCCTGCTGCAGGGGCAGGTGTATTGGAGGGGAGAGGGAAGGACAGGGACATGGGGGTGGGGTGGGAATCCAGGGCCAGCAGCGGGTAGGGGAGGCAAGGGTGTGGTCAAGGGACAGGGGCAGCAAGACGAAGGTGGAACAGGAGTCTGGAGAGAGTGAGGGGGTCGGGGTCCACGGGGGGAGGGGAAAAGGGGTCCAGGGGCCACTGGGGAACCAAGATTCCCCCTGGCGGAGGTGGAGGGGGCAAAGTGACCCCGCGGGGTGCAGTGGCTGAGGACACCCAAAACTGGGAAGGGGCTGGCATACGTGTAGGCGGGTGAGGGAGGAAGAGAGGGAGGGAGGCTGCAATCCCAGGGAGCAAGCGGCCCCATTAATAAACCCGGAGGCGCAGCGGCGCGGGGGAAATTGATGAGCGCTCGGAAATCGCTGAGCCCTGAACCCGTTTTTTAAATCTGTCCTTAACAAGAAAAATAAAGAAAAAGACGTGGCCAATTAGGAGGTAATGGAGACATTGCAGAAGCCGCGGTGACAAAAAGCAGGTGAGGGAGCGCGCTGAAAACAGGGGCTGCCCCTCTGCCGCCCCCTCCCCCAGTCTGGCGCTAGGCCGGGCTTCTTCGGAGATCCAGCTCGGACAGGGCGGGGCGCGCAGCTCCAGGACCCCCAAGGGCTCTTCGTTTAATTCAATTAAGTGGCATTTATGGAGCGCCTACGGTGTGCCAGCATCCCTGGAGGCGCGCACTTTCTCCTGGAAGGAGGGGACAAGTCCAAAAAGAAGTAGATATAAACTAGAAATGGGAAGTGGGGGGCAGGGCGAGGCCCGGGCTGGCTGGAAGGGAGCTCTTTCCGGGGCATCTGAAGCCCTCCCTGCCCCACCCCCACAGGGTCCTCAGCCAGGGGTCCCGAACCTCTGCTTAGGAGAGAGTGGAGGTGGTACAATGGCTAGGACCCTCACACCCTGGGAAATCACTTCTTTCCCAGCCGAGGGGATTGGACTTGATGGCCTCTAAAAGAGAGGCCCCCAGCTCCGGATCTCCGATCTTGTGCGGAACTCCCTGCCTCCAACAGCAGCCCGGGATGCTTTGGGATAAGCTCTAGTGATTAGGAAGTCTTCGCCGACTTCCCCAGCTTGACCTTTAAGTGTAGTTGCCCAGTCGGGACCCCATTTGGGGTTTTCTTGGCAGAGGCACTGGAGTGGTTTACCATTTCCTTCTCCAACTCCTTTTACAGATGAGGAAACTGAGGCAAACAGGATGAAATGACTTGCCCAGGGTCACAAAGCTAATACGTGTCTGAGGATTTGAACTCCGATTCCAGGCCCAGCATTTTATCCACTGCACCAGGTAACTGCCCTATTGACCTCGGAGTAGAAGCAGAAAGAAGTGCTTCTTCAGATGCCTCAGGTCTTTTTTTTTTTTTTTGGACACAGGTCACATCACTGGGTTCCTTCAGCTTCAAGTGTCAGCTTGTCAAAACCTCCCTGAATTTTAATGCCTGTGAGGCATTTAATCTCAACTGAGGAGCTCTCACCAGGACAGAGAATGGCCGGACAGATGGACACTGTAGAAAAGAAGGGTGAGGTGATAAAAAAAAATGGTATTACTGATGGCTTCAGGGCATCTTGGTGAGAGATCTCAGCATTTTTATCAATGGCTTGGATGCATGCTCCTTAAATTGCTGGGAGGGCTGACCCATTGGGTGCCCCAATTAGGATTCCAAAAGCTCTTGACAGGCTGTCCTGGACGTATGTCTGGTCTGTGCCCACATGATCTCTCTGCATTAGACTGGGAGCTCCCAGGGGCTGTTGGGGTATCTTTCTTTGGATCCCCAGCATTTTTAGGGTGCCTGACACATAACATGTGCTTAATAAATGTCTGTTTGAATTGATTAGAGCATTCCAATGAATCTAAGAAAATGAAATTTAATTAGGAGAAATGTTACTCTTACATTTAGACTAAAAAAATCAACACAGGGACAAGACAAGAGAGGGCTAGTTAGCAATTTGTCTCAAAGACACATGGGAATTTTAGTGGATTGCAAGCTCATCATCATATTGATGGACAGCCCGGAAAGTTAATGTTTTCTGGGGCATATTGAGGAGCCAGGGTTCCAAGAATATGGAACTGTTCATTTCTCTTTTCTCTGCCCTCGTGAGGATTATCTGCTCATCTGGACTATTGTGTTCATTTCTGAGCACTAAAGTTTAGACAAAACATAGATTAGCTGGAGAGAGAAGAGGGTGCCTAGGATGGTGAAAAGCTGAGAAATCCTCTCACAGGCAGCCAGGTGGCACAATGGACTAGGTGTGAAATCAAGAGACCTGAGTTCAAGTGCAGCCTCAGAGATGAAACTAGCTGTGTGATCTCTGGAAGTCACGGTCTAACCTCTGCTTTCTCAACTGTATAATGGGGATAATAATAGCATCTTTCTCTCTGTCTCTCTGTCTCTCTGTCTCTCTGTCTGTCTGTCTGTCTGTCTCTCTCTCTCTCTCTCTGTGTCTCTCGCTGTGTCTCTCTCTGTCTCTGTTTCTATCTCTCTGTCTCTGTCTCTCCCTCTGTCCTCTCTCTGTCTTTCTCTGTCTCTGTCTCTGTCTCTCTGTCTCTCTCTCTCTCTCCCCCCTCCCTCCCACCTTTAATGACATATTAATTTTAAATAACTTAGCACGGAGCCTGGCACATAGTAGACACTACATAAATGCTAGCTGTTGTTATTATTATCACATGAGGACCAGTTGGAGGAGCTGGAGATGTTCAGGCTGGAGAAGACAAGGGGGCTGGGAGTAGAAATGGGACAGAAGGGCGGCTAGGTGGCGCAGTGAATAGAGCGCCGGCCCTGGAATCAGAAGGACCTGAGTTCGGAGCTGGCCTCCGACACTTAATCCGCACAAACAAAAACCTAGCCGTGTAACCTTGGGCAAGTTACTTAACCCCAATTGCCCTAAAGGGGCGGCTAGGTGGCGCAGTGAGTAAGAGCGCCTGCCTCGGAGTTTGGATGACCCGAGATCAGACCCGGCCTCAGAAAATGAGCACCCACGCATAAATCAAATGACTAGCCGTGTAACCTTGAGCAAGTTACTTAACCCCAATTGCTTTAAAAATAAATTAATTAATTAAAAAAAAAAAAGAAATGGGACAGAAGAGCTTTGAGTATGTCCCATGGAGGAAGAATCAGACTTTTCCTGCCTGGACCCAGAAGACAGAACCAGGACCAATGGGATAATGTTGCAAAGAAGCCAGTTGGGCTTTGGTATCAGGAAGAATTTCTTAACCCTGAGATCACTTCCTGTGTGGGAGGTCAGCTCCTAGAGGCTAGATGAACAGTAGTAAAGGATAAACTAGAAAGGGTTCTAGTCTTGGATTCTCAGCTCCTTTCAGCTCTGAGAGGCTATACCTTTTGCATCCTGACTCAGGAAGGTCACAGTGATTTGCAGAAGGTCCCCGCAGTGGACAAACAGATGCCCTGAAACCACCTTCTCTAGGTCACCATCAGGATGCCTTGGCCACCAAGGGACCCTGGGCTGCTTCTGCCCTGACTTCCTGGAGGCCCGAAGCCCTTGATCCTCTCCCTGTGCTTGCTGGGTAATGACCTTGCTAAGGCCTTTGCAGGTGAAAGCACCAGTGGCCCTTAGCTTGGCACAGGGAACGCTGCCCTGGTCTTAGGACTGACTCACAAACCCAAATGAGCCATGAGAACCAGAGAGTCAAAGTTGGGCCACAATCCACATTGTGGAAACCCACCGGCAATCTGACTCCCCAAATCAATTCACGCTGGCTGGGCTATAATAACTCTGTCACCTGGAGTGAAGATTGTCCAAGGGCCTGGCAGCCCAGGGAGTGATAAATAGCGAGGCCCCATGTCTTGTTAGACGGAGGAGGTGCAGAGTGGGGGCCTCTGCACGGATTAGCCCTGGGCCTTATTTATCATCTTCAGGGCTGATCTGGGAGAGAGGGGTTAAGTAGAGAGTTAATGAAATCCGCAGATGATGCTAAATGGAGAGAAGCTGAGAACCCCAGCACTGGGAGGACACAGGGAGGGAGGCAGATCCCTGAGAAGGGAGATTAATCTGGAGGGAAAGTGCAATCGATCCAGACACAGCCACAGCAGAGGGAAGAGGCTCAAAGTGAGTGAAACTGGGGTGGGGGCGGCCAGGAAGGGGAGAGTGGGGCACATAGCTGGGCTTGAAGTGGGCCAGGAGGCTCTGGGGGCCGATGCCCCCATCTGACATTGGTGTGTAGACAGGCAAACACTTGCTGGGAGTGGTGCCTGAAGAAGGTGGTGGGGCACAGGAGGAGAGGGTTCTGCTGTGCTGTCCACGGGCACCTTGCAGCTGTTGGCTCCCCTCCATTTCCACACTGCAGAGTGGGAGGGGTTCTCACATCCTGTGTCCCCCATCGGGAGAGTCTTCCCAGACCCCGGAGCCCACCCTTGTCTCTGCCTCACTGTGGAGCCCAGAGCACCTTCGTCATCTGGGTCCCCACTGGGGAGCTCCTTAAGGAGCTTACAGCAACTCTTGACTCCTCTGTGACTTGGAACGATGATCAAATGATGCAGCTTTCCATGTACTTCTCTGAGCTTGTGTCTCAGCCCCCTGCCGGGATGGACACTGGAAGGAGGGAGAAACTTGGGCATAATTCCTCTCTGGCTCTGTCTCTACCTCCTCTCTCTCTCTCTCTCTCTCTCTCTCTCTCTCTCTCTCTCTCTATCTCTCTGTTTGTGTCTCTCTCTGTCTCTGTGTTTCTGTCTCTCTCCCTCTCTCTCTCTCTCTCTCTCTCTCTCTCTGTCTCTGTGTTTCTGTCTCTCTCCCTCTCTCTCCCCCTCTCTCCCTCTCTCTCTCTCTCTCTCTCTCTCTCTCTCTCTCTCCCCCTCCCTCCTTCAGCTTTAAATCCAAGAGCCTTTGATCCCCTGAGGCCACAACAAACCTAACCCCCTGCCCCCTCCCCCCAAGGAGGCAGGCTGCGTGTTTCTAGATGATACCAGAGGCTCCCTCTTTTGTTCTAAAGTGCCCACTGTGCAGGGCATTGTGTTGGCTGCTGCTGCCACAAACACAAGAATGCAATAGTTCCTGACTTCAAGGAGCTTCAGCTATAGTGAGGGGAGACAATAGGAAGGAAGAGAAGGAAGAAAGGAGGCATTTATTAAGTGCCTTCGACATGCCAAGCACAGTGCTAATTACTTTACAAATATGATTCCGTTTGATCCTTACAGCAGCAGCCCTGTGGGGCTTTAACTGGGGCCTCAAGGAAAGTTTCCTGTAAGAGGCTTAAGCTGTAGGCTCAAGCTGAGTCTGGCAGAAAACTAGACATTCTAAGAGGCTGAGGTAGGAGCTAGAGCATTCCAGGTACAGCCAGTGCAAAGGCCTAGAGATGGGAGATGGAATATGATGTTTGAAGAAGAGCAAGAAGACCAGGGTTGGGGGAGGGTCGTTGTGTGCATATTGAGGTAGGCAAGGGGCTAGGTTATCAGGAGGCTGCCTTATCACCTCTAGGAAAATCACTGGCAGCTGAGTGGAGGAAGGATTGAAGTGGGAAGAGATTAGACGCAAGGACTTCCCTCCAGAAACTCTGGGATCCAGCTACACTGGTCTCCTGTGCTGTTCTTTGCACAAGATGATCCATCTTCTAATTCCCCCCATGTGGCAGCTGGAATGCTCTCTGTCCTCATTTACACCTTCGAGCTTCCCTCAAGTCCTGGCTAAAACCCCACCTTCTGCAAGAAACCTTTCCCAGCCTCCTTAATCTTAATGCCTTCCCTTTGTGATTATTATCCTGATTTGTTCTGTATATATCTTTGTACAGAATTGTTTCTACATTGTCTCCCCCATTAGACTAAGCACTTTGAATGCAGATACTGGTGTGCGTGTGTGTATGTTTGTGTGTGTGTGTGTGTGTGTGTGTGCCTCCAGCACTTAGTACAGAATCTGGCACATAGTAGGGTCAGTAAGTGCTGAATGGCTGACTGACCAGTGAGGACACCATTGCCATAGTCTAGAAGAGAGTTAATGAAGGGCTGAACCAGAGTGGTGACTGTGTGAGCAAGGCAAAGGGAATGAATGGAAGATGCCATGGAGGAAAGAAGTGATGTAGCAAACAGTTGTATGTATGGGGTGAAGGCACGTGATGGACTGAGGATACCCCTGAGATTTGGAGCCTGGGTCATGGAAAGATGATGATACCTTTAAAGGTAATGGGGATGAGGATGGTTTTACACACACACACACACACACACACACACACACACACGTACACATATATGTGTGTGTATTTTTTCATACATATATACATATTTGTGTCTAATGTAGTCGTCTCTAGGGCGGGAAAGAGGAAAGAAAGTTACATAACTTTTTTATATGCTTAAAAGCAAAAGCAAGTTGTACATAATAGACTTGCAGTTTCACGTGTAATCCTCTTTTTTTCTGTTTTACTTTCTTATAGAAATGCTTTTTTATTTCTTACATCCAGAATTTTTTAAAAGTAATGAGGAGGGCGGCTAGGTGGCACAGTGAGTAGAGTGCCAGCCCCAGAGTCAGGAGGACCTGAGTTCAGATCTGACCCCAGACACTTAACACACACACACACACACACACACACACACAAACTAGCCATGTGATCTTGGGCAAGTTACTTAACCCCAAGTTACTTAACCCCAATTGCCCTCCTAAAAGCAAAAAAAAAAAAAAAAATGATGAGGATGAGGAAAAGTTCAGAAGGTTTTTTAGGGGGAAAGGTTAGCTTTGGACTTGCTGAGTTTGAGATGTCTAGGGGCCATCCAGAAGAAGTCCAGCAGGCAGTTAATTGGTGATGTGGGACTGGAGCTCAGAAGGGAAACCAAACTTTGTAAATCTCATTTGTATCATTTGATTATATCTGAAATGTGGTGAGTTTACTTCTCACCGTCAGTACAATAAACAGATGTAAATGGTCCATCTCTTTCCCACCCAGCTTAAAAAAGGCTTGTCTATAAAGCTAAATTTCTGTGATGTTTGTTTCAGTTTGTTTACAAAAAGGATATATGAAATTTAACAAAATAGTAACAAAATTACCAGTCCTTTTCTGTTTCCCCTTCTGGAATTCTTTTTTGTCTTCTTCTATGAATTTTAAAATATTTTATTGATGCTCCTTTTTTCCTTGTTTTTCCATTTTTTCTTTTCATTTCTGACACTTCCTACTAATTCATTCCTTACTCTCTCACCCTACGTGGAGCCCTCTTGGAGACAACAAATGCAGTTAAGGAAACCAGATGGGCACAGTGGTCATGGCTGAAAATGTATGCTTTGTTGTTTATCCCTGGTTCACCACCTCTCTGCCAAGAAGCACAAGCACTATCCGACCCCTGAAGGCACAACTGGTCAGTCTCTCAGTTGGAGTTCTGAAGCTTTGCAATGTGGTTTTCCTTTACTCCGTTATGTAAATTGTTCTCCTGCTTCTGATCGTTTAAATCTGAATCAGTTAATGAATCCTCTCAAGTTTCTCTGACTTCTTCACATTTCAGTTCTTGTGATGTCTCCTATTATTCTCTTTTGCCATGGTTTGGGTTTATTCCAACACTCTCCAATTGCTGTATCTTTAGCCTTCAGCCTTTGGGTGCTTACCAACTCTGTTATAATATTATACTAAAGCTGTGCATGTGAGGCAGGCTCAGCAGGGTCCTTGTTGACATGCCTGTATCTCAGGGGAGCAGACCAGAGATAACTCAGCCATCACTGTACAGACTAGGGCTGGAGCCCAGGGTTTCTGTCTCCTCCACTCAGGGTCTCTTTGGTCCAGTGCCCCATGATGTCAGCATCCTTCTTACCCAGTTTTTTATAATTGCTTCCTTCAAGGAGCTAAGGTGACTGACTGATTGGAATTTCACCTCTTGCCCTTCCTCTTGTGTGTGTTACAGCATAATTCAATATTTGCTACTGACAAATGCTGAAGGGGCATAAAGCCTTGGATAGGATATGGTGGGGTTAATCAGAGCAGACTCCTTAGAGAAGGTGGGTCTTGAAGGAAAGCATTTCAAATAAGAGCTGTCATTTGGGATGGCTTAGGGAGGTGAGAAACATGGAGTCTAGGACTGCGTGGAGGCAGGGCAGGTGAGCTGTGGGGGCAGAAAGGCAGCAGCTGATACCAATCACTATGACCCCCTCTAGCATTTTGAGTTTAGGCAAAAGCAGGGAGAACTTGGATTCCTTAAACTGTAGGTTCAGAGTTGAGTGTGTTAGGAGAAAAAGCAGCTGAATCTGACAGATCTCTGTGCAGTAGCTGTGGAGATCCAGGGAACCTGGGTGCTGGGGTGGTTTTTCCCCATGTGCCTGTGTTTGGGGTGATGGGGGGGGGCGCTTATGTACTGGGCTGTGCTGTGAGCTGCTTAAGGGCTTAGGAACAGTATAACTCCAAAGGGCTAAATAATTCTGAGTCTATGTCACTGAGTTAGCCGCAGTGTTACCTTTGATAATGCCTTCTAACCTATTCCCTATTCTCCTGGGCAGTCTCTGCCAACAGAGATTGGCACAGTAGATATACATGTTCTGTGCCCCAAATCAGCATCAATCCTTGCTGGCCCCAGCCAGGTGAATATCTGCGTTCTCGAGTCCTTTCCTTGACAGTGACCTACTCTCCAGCAGAGCTTTGGAGCCTCCCCACATCACAGGTGCCAAAGGTCACGGAGCCAGCAGGCTTCCAGCAGGAGCCGGAATAGGCCTCCACATCCTGACTCTGTCCTCGAGCCCCTGAACAATGCTACCTTGGCTACGGATGTGACTTCGGTATGAAAATATTTCAAGGGGAGAAGCTTTGAGGAGGTGGAAGGGGCTCAGCTGGGGCAAGGGGCAGGGAGGGGGAAGCGGGGGATGTCTAGGAATGATGGGAAGTGACTCAGAGAATGGAAACTTGGGTCAGACCTCAGGAAAGTCTTCCTGATCAGGAGGGCTGGCAGACGTTGAGCAACCTCCCTGGGGAGCAAAGCTGTTCTCTGCTGGCCCCGCCCTGGGGGATACAAACAATTTGCCTCTTTCTGAGAGTGGGGCACAAGCCAGAGTTCCTCCAGCAGGCGGTCTCAAGTGGACCCTTCCCCTGAGGCCTAGGACTCACACACCCCTTCCTGCTCCAGGCCACAGCTGGGTCTGGCAACCCCCAGCCAAGAGTTCTGCAGCCTGGCTTCTGGCCTCAGTAAGCACCACTGTCTAACAAGTTAGACTGACCTGGCCAGTCAAACTGACCTTCTCCCTTTTCTTCACAAACCCCACTCTATCCCCCAGGGCCTTCTCTTAGAATTCTTCAAGCAAGGCTCAGCTCCAGCACTACCTTCTCCAAAAAGCCTTTCTTATCCCCCCCCCCCAGTTCAAGTACCCCCAAATTACCTTGTTTTTCTTTGAATATGGACTTTTTGGTTTTTCCCCCCATTTTATAGTATTTTATTTTTCCAATAACATGTAAAGAGTTTTCAAGATAAACTTTTATAAGATTTTGAGTTCTAAATTTTTTTCTCCCTCCCCACTCCCCAAGGCAGCATGCAATCTGATATAGGGTATTGTATATGGACTTTTATGTTTCCATGTTTTCTCCCCAAATATTTATAGGTCCCATGAAGGCAGGGGCTGATTCATTGAGCAGTGACTACAACGTAGTAGGCATTTAGCAAATGCTTGTCAATTGATTGAATGCTCGATCTTTTCACCCTTTGGGGGAATAAATGGGACTTCTCTTGCCTTTTTTTTTCCTGGAAAGATTCAAAGATCAACAGAACCAAAAACTGACCAGGGCTGGGTGTGGGCATTAATGGTCTCCTTGAGGTGGCAACAGAGGGGAGCTACATGGATTCTCATTCACATGGCTCAAGAAGGGAGCCACAGTCTTGGCCGGGCTATGGTATATATACCTCTGTGTCCAAGAGATGGCAGCTGTGTAGAGGAGAACCACAGACCAAGTGGTGGAAGATTCCTGGACCCAGCCTCCCCAGAGGAAGGGGGAGGCACTCCTTCTAAAGTCTACTGAGTGGGAAGCTAGCTGTTCTTGGTCCAGTGTTCAGTCTACTTGAATACCTCCCTCTCCCCCTGATGCCATATTCCTAAGCTCTGAAACTGAGCCCACAAGACCCACTGATAGTGAATTCCAGGGACCCCAGCTCAGCTCACGTCTGGTCCATGGGCTAGATCAGGGGATCTCTTGGTTATCCCCATTCCACACGGAAGCCTAGACTCAAGCTATATCCTGAGATTCCCCAGAAAGAACCCTAGGTCAGAAGGATGAGAAGTAGAGAGGGTGACTTTGGAGAAGCTCCTGAGATCATGCAGACCCAAGGCTTGGTGGGCTGGGTCGAAGGTCTCATCAGTCATTACCTTTGGTCTCTTTGTTCACAATCAGACTGGGGATTCCATCAGGTCAGTTTTGTACATCCCAAACTCTGACAGGACCAGTCAAAAGCACAGAAGTAAAGAACTGGACTAGATATCGGAGGTCTTTGTTCCAAACCCTATACCGCCCCCTCCAGTCTTCTCCTTTCCATGCTAAGCATATAGTTCGATCTTGAGATCCTTCCCCATTCTGACTACTGTCTTTGGGATTTTGTTGTTGTTCAATTGTGTCTGACTTCTCATGACCCCATTTGGAGTTTTCTTGGCAAAGAAACTGGAGTGCTTTGCCATTTCCTTCTCCAGGTCAATTTACAGATGAGGAAACGGAGGCAAACAAGGTTAAATGACTTGTCCAGGGTCACACAGCTAGTGAGTGTCTAAAGTTGTATTCAAATTCACAAAGATGAGTCTTCCTGACTCCCTGACCAGTAGTGAGTCCATTTTGACACCTAGCTATCCTATCTTTTGGATACTCTCTGGCTTATCTTTGGATACTTTCCCTAAAATATGAAGTGGGGAAGGGAATAAGCATTCCCATAGCACCTACTATGTGCCAAAGAACTGTATTAAGCACTTTTACAAATATTAACTTGATTCTTACAACAACCCTGGGAGATAGGTGCTCTATTATCCCATTTTTCAGCTGAAGAAACAGGCAAACAGAGGTTTAGTGAATCCCACAGTGTCACATAGCCAGTAAATATCAGAGGGAGGATTTGAACTCAGGTCTTCTTGACTCAGGTCCCAGTGGTTTCCTCCTTGCACCTGCAGCTGCCTCCAAGCTTCTGTACGACGTCCAGAACATGACACTCCAGATGGGGGCTCATGAAGGCAGGGGAGAATGAGCCTCTCACCTTCTTTTTCCTGCACAAGAAACCTCCTTTCTCTGGCTAGAAGTGAGCTTCTGTGACCAACTGCCCAGGGCATTCCAAATCTTTTGTCTCTGAGGGATGCTGGGGGCCCAGGAACACTGTGAACCATCATCTTCTCTGATGATTCAGACAAGCAGATGTCTGTTCGTGCCTCCAGCTTTTGGGGCAGGTCGTCCTCCACTTCTCCCTGGGGATGAAGAGGGCTGGAGATGAGGCTTTTCCTGCTAGACTTTAGGCCTTAGTCCCACCCCCACCCCCACCCCCACTACCCTCAGGGGTTTGTGTTTGCCAGGCACTCTCATTCATTCTGATCTGTCCTCTGAGAGGCCCAGGAAAGGAGAAGGCTGGCCTCGAAGATCCTGGGGAGGCCTGAGTCCTCTGAGTCTGGTCAGGCTCTTCCTGGAGGACACTGGAAGTACTACCTGCTCTCTCTGGGAAAGGGCCTTGCACAAAGGCATGTGCCCTATGTCTGTCTGCTCAGGTGGATAGGGGAGCTCACCTAAGGCTCCCCCTCTCATGCACCAGGAAGGGGTCAGACTGGCTGCCCCCAACGCCCTTTCATCTGCCACACACCTGTCCTGGCTCCTGGAGGAGAAGGAGGATGAGAAGGGCTTTGAAGGAGGTTCTCAAGGTGAGCTGTAAGCCTGGCCCGGGAGCTGGGGCTGGGGAGGCCTGCTGAGGAGCAGTCCTTGTGGCTAAGCCTCTAAAAAGGGTCACTAAATAGGGCTTCAAGTTGGGGACTCCCTGGGTCTAGGGTATCACTGAGGCCAGCAGCTGTCCAAGTCTTAGAGATGGGAATAGACTAGATCTCAACCTGGGAGCCCTCTGGGTGTCTCCAGCAGTTTTCTAGCAATGACCCACTGGGCCTTCACTTGACCCTTTTCCAGACTCCTATCCAACCTCCTGGTGCTGTCCAGGCTGGCCCATTCCCTTCTGAGCAGCTGCCGGGGAGCAAGACCACATAGCAGTTACCATGCCCATTCAGTGGGGGTGGGGAGAGGCCCCAGGGAGACTAAGACTCCACCACCAAACTGTTCATCAGCTGCTCCTTCCTGTCCACCCTTCCCCAGCACTTTCTAGGCAAACCACCAGGGCCTAAGAGTGGTGTTCATCAGTCTTCTCTCCACAGCTAAGCCTTCTGCCTGGTAGTAGAGGAGCAGATGCAGTAGCAGTGAGAGCCAGCCCCACCCTGCTCCCACCCGAGGGACCTGGCGGCTGGCAGTCCTGTCCAACAAGAATGAGGGACCCAGGCCAAAGGAGCCACCATGCAGGAGCCCCATTGCTGTGCAGCTCACCATTACCTGGCCATAAAAATAATTGAGCATAACGAGGGCGTTAATAATCTGACACTAATGCTTTAAAGGGACAGGAAATTATCTGCTGGGTTGCATTGAGTGTGCGGATGGCACTTAAGGTTTGCAAAGGCCTTGGTAATAACTGCCTGTGGAGGCGGGGGTGGTGGCTGAAGCCTAGCCTCCAAAGGACCCCAGCTGTTGGTGGAAGGCAGGGCAGCAATGAAAAGCCCTCCCACCCTGCTCCTACCCCGGGGACCTGGCAGGATCTGAGCCTTCTCTTCTCCAAACTAAATGCCTCCAGCTCCTTCAATGTCACTGAGATGCCTGTCTCCCCTCACCATCCTCTAGATGCACCCTAGATCTGCCTTCAAGAACCAAAGGTTTGAACGACTCCAGCCCTAGTGAGTCTGCTCTTGGTTCTGCCCAAGAGGGACAACCAGGCAAGATCAAGCCCTTCTCCAAGGGCTGACAAGATTCAAGAGAGCTATGATGTCCCTCTGAGCCTTTGCTATTCCAGACTAAACATGTCCAGCTCTTTCAGCTTCAGAGGACAGGGACACAAAGCCCTTTGCCATCCCCCTCCCACCCTCCGGATGTCTCAAGTCAGTCAGTCAGTCAATGAGCTACCATGTACCAGGCACAGTGCTATCCTGGGGATACAAGAAAAGGCAAAAGCCATCTATGCCTTCAAGGAGCTTACAGTCTAACAGGGGAGACAACATACAGGAAAACTATGGTGTACAAACCAGATATAGGCAGGACAAATTTGAAGTGATCACCAGAGGGAAGGCACTAAGATTAAGGAGGACTGGAAGGGGTTCTTGCAGAAGGTGAGGCTTGAAGGAGGCCAGGGAAGCTACAAGGGAGAGATGAGGGGGGAGAAAACCCCAATCCTGGAGGACACTTAGTCACAAGATGGAGTTTCTCCTGTGAGGAATAGTAAGGGGCCAACATCACTGGGTCTAAGAGTACCCAGGGAGGAGTAAGAAGATATTCGATGTAAGAGAACCAGAAAGGGTTCTGAAAGTCAATTTTCTATTTGATCTGGAAGGTCACAGGGAACTCCTGGTGTTGGCTGAATAGGAGGAGATGTGGTCAGACAAAGAAGATGACTTTGACAGCCAATCAGAGAATAGATCGCAGCCCAGGGGGACCAATGAGGAGGCTTCTGCAATAGTTCAAGAGGGAGGCAATGAGGGCTTGCACCAGGGTGATGGTGATGTCCATCAGAGATGGGGGTGCATAGGAGAGAGATGGTCCAAAGACAGGACTGGAAGAATGATTGGATGTAGGGGATGAGAGAGGGGGAGACAAGGATGATGGTCCAGGGATCCAGAAGGAAGATGACATCCTCCACAGTAATAAGGAAGTTAGAAAGAGAAGAGGGTTCTAGGTGGGGAAAAGATAGAGTTCATTTTGAATGTGTCAAATTTAAAATGCCTCCAGGTTGCAGTATTTAATAGATAGCTGGAGACTGCAGGTGGGGACAGGTTAGGACTGCTCAGGTAGATGAAGTGTAGACATGATAAGTACGACCATGGGGACTCATGAGATCTGCAACAGAAACAATGTAGAGGGAGGAGAGAAGAGGGCCCAGGTCAGAGCCCTGTGGGACACTCACTATTAGCAGGCGTGACCCGAATGAAGAGTCAGCCAAGGAGACTGAGAAGGAGCATTCAGACAGGAAGGAAGAGAGACAGGAGAGAAGAGTGCCAGGAAAACCCAGAGAACAGTGTCGAGGAAGAGAGACTGGTGGGTAGTGTCAAAGCTCTCAGAGAGGTCAAGAGGGGCAAGGCCACTAGATTTGGCAACAAAGACATCATTGGTATTTTTGGAAAGGGAAACTTCTGTTGAATGATGAGGTTGGGAACCAGACTGTAGAGAGTTAAGAGAGGAAAAGGAGAGGGAGTAGAGGCATCAGGTAGAGTTTAGCCATGAAAAGGGGCAGAGATATAGGACAAGAGCTCATGAGGATGCAAGGATCAGGTGAGACTTTTCTGAGGATGGAGGAGAAAAGTTTGTAGGCAGTAGGAAGCAGAGAGTAGGCATGGAGAAACTGAAGCCAAGTGAGAGAGTGGGGGTGATAGAGGGGCCGTTTGTGGGAGCAGACTGGATGAAATGGGATTACTAATGCATGTAGAGGGGTTAGCTCAAGAAGAACAGATGAAGGATGGGTGAAGGAAGAAATAGTGACAGGAGGTATCTGAGTGATATGAGATGATGAGGGAGAAGAAGGAGCTCTCAATGCATGAACTCAACTTTTTTTTAGTTAAATATAAAGCAAGATTACCAATTGAAGGGATAGGGGTAGGGGAGTCATTCGAGATTTGAGGAGAGATGAAAAAGAGCTGCTATGCTGAATGTAATGGTGAGTCAATTAGGGAGGTGTAGAAAGATTGCCTTGCTACAGTGAAGGCCCGCTTGAGATTGGGTAACATAAACTTGTGGTAGACCCAGTCAGCACAGTTTATTGATTTTTTTCCAGCTTTGTTCAGCAACTCATAGTAAAGACAGCAGATGGGGGGAGCCATCCAAAGCCGGGATCTGTAAGGGCAAGATCAATCTTTGATGATGTCCTTTACTCTGACTGTTTGGAGTTCCCCAATGGCTTTGTGTAACAGTTACTCCCACCCTACCTTGGGTCTCTACATTGTCCTGTGAGTAATGCTTATCTTGAGTTCTTCAAAGACAATGGAGAGAGAACTGGGTATAGTTCTAGAGCCACAGTTTAAGAAGTAAAGACTAAAGGGAGACATCATAGTTGTTGGTCATCACCTGGAAGATACAAGTTAGATTGGTTCTATGTACTTCAACAGAGAGACACAACTCTAGGGTGCAAATCTCGTATCTACTGGCTCCTACCTGCTGCTTACAAGTGCATCTATGTCTCCATCATCCTTGAAAAAGTCCTCGTTTGATCCAGCCATCTCTGTCAGCTACCATCCTTTATCTCTCCTCCCTTCCCCTTGAGAGCGCTGCCTCTACTTCCTTTCCTCTCATTCTTTATTTTTTGTTTGTTTTGGTTTTTGCTTTTTTGGAGGGGGAAGGCAGGGCAATTGGGGTTAAGTGACTTGCCCAAGGTCACAGGCTAGTTTTTTGTGTTAAGTGTCTGAGGCCGGATTTGAACTCAGGTCCTCCTGACTCCAGGGCTGGTGCTCTATTTACTGTGCCACCTAACCACCCCCTCTCATTCTTTTCTGTAATGTTTAGCCTGGCCTTACTCTGCCAGAGCAAGGCCAGCTGCATTTTTGGTGTATTGAGATTGGGGCTGTGTTGTCCTGACTCCAGGCCTAGGGTTCTTACTTGCTGCAAACCACCTCTCTTATCTCATCTCAACTCATCACACATCATCCCAAAACCCTGAGATTTTACCGCTTTCCCCTAGGCTCCTGGGACTTGGGGGAGCATTGGAGCCCTGGGGTGCCCACAATAAACATCTTCTTTGGATGTAATATAGAGTCAGAGAGGGAAACGTGGCCAAAAAGGATTAGATGGGGGTGAGCAGAAGCCCAGAGAGTAAGACTAGTAAGTTCTAATAACTAGTAAGACTAGTAACTTCTCGTAAGCTAGAAGACACGCTTATGCTTTAGGGATCTCCTCCACCCCATAATAGCAATACTCCCCACCAGGGATAGCATCCCTCAGCTAGGGGCCTTCCATCTAGCCCCTGCTTCTCCCTTCATGCTTAACCTTTATTCCACTGAGAAAACTGACTCTACTTCCCTTTGTGGCTCTCTAGCCCCCTGTCTTTTCCCACCTTCTCTTCCAGGCTCAGAGAATTCAGTGGCTCTCCATCTCTCCTCTTTAAAAGTTAGCTAGCCCCATCTGTCACCTCTGGAGGATAGGATGCAAGACCACTGGCAAAGACCATGACAGCATGCAGGTTTACCTTGGCCAAATGGCTATATTGTTGTTGCTTCCTGAGGCCTGTTAAAGACTTTAGGTTAAAGACCAAGGTCTCTCACTGCATCCTGGGCCATCTCTAGTCATCCTGATCTATATCTGCCTACTGGACTCAGATGGCTCCAGAGGAAAAGTGAAATTGGTGACCTTGCACAGCCCTGCCTCACTTAAATCCAATTCGATTGTATGTCATGGTACCACCTCCCTGACGTCATGGTCCTCTTTGAGAATGAAAGAGATTGATGAAAGCAGCAACCTCTGGTATTTGGTTGTTGCAACCATATGAACTGTCTCAAAAATCAGGGGGGTCCTCTTTGTTAGCTGGCAGTCTTCATAGAAACCCACTGGGTATTTTTTAGAGGGAATTCCATTTTGAGGACTAGACTAGGTGGTAGATCTGAGGTTCTGTCCAGTTCTGGAATTCTGTGATTCTTTTTCTTTCTTCTTAAATCTTCTCATTTGTAGTTTTTTGACCGGGTGCTTATGTGGAAAGGGTAGTAGTCAAGCCGTCTACAGGCATTTCTTAAGTACAGACTGAGCTGGAGCATTCTAAGTCCTGGGCTAGGAGGTGGGAATACAAAGATAGAGCAATCTCTGCTTGCAGGGAGTTTACATGTCTGTCTTGGGAAACAACAGATGGATACAAACTCTATAGAAAGGAAATGCAAGTTAGTATGAGGTCCCTGGTCATCCTGGCTATTAGCTTCATGGAGTCCTAAACTGGACACACATTTCAAGGTCAGGGTGACCAAGAAGATATGTGTCTCTGCAGCCTCTGGAGGAATGGTTGCCAAGATGCATCTCCAAAAAACAATTTTTACAGCCCATGTCTCAGATAAAGGCCTCACTTCTAAAATAGAAAACTGACTTAAGTTTAAGAATACAAGTCATTCCTCAATTGTTAAATAGTCAAAGGATATGGACAGGCAGTTTTTATCTGAAGAAATTAAAGCTATCTAAAGTCATATAAAATGCTCTAAATGACTATTGATTTGAGAAATGCAAATTAAAACAACTCTGAGGTACTACCTCACACATATCAGATTGGATAATATGACAAAATAAAGAAAATGATAAATATTGGAGAAGACGTGAGAAAATGCATTGTTGGTAGAGTTGTGAACTGATCCAACCATTCTGGAGAATAATTTGGAACTATGCCCCAAAGGCCATGAAACTGCATACCCTTTGATTCAGCTATACCATTACCATGTCTGTATCCCAAACAATGGAAAAGGACCCACATATATAAAAAATATTTATAGCATCTCTTTTTGTGAAGGCAAAGAATTGGAAATTGAGGGGATGCCCATCATTTGGGGAATGGCTGAACAAGTTATACATATGAATGTAATGGAATACTGTTGTACTATAAGAAATGATGAACAGGCAGATTAAAAAAAAAACCTGGAAAGTCTCACATGAACTGATGCTGAGTGAAGTGAGCAGAACTAGGAGAACATTGTATACAGTAACAGCAACATTGTATGATGATCAACTGTAATAGACTTAGTTCTTCTCAACCTAAGACAACTAACTCCAAAAGACTCATGATGTAAATGCTAACCACTTCCAGAGAAAGAACTATGGAAGTCTGAATGCAGATCAAAACAGACTATTTTCACCTTTTTTTTTGTTTTTTCTTCCTTGTGGCTTTTCCCTTTTGTTCTGATTCTTCTTTTACAATGTGACTATTATGGAAACATGTTTGATATGATTGTACATGTATATAGCCAGTATCAGATTGCTTGTTTTCTTAGGGGGGCAGAATTTGGAATTCAAAGTCAAAATGTTGAAAACTATCTTTACATGTAATTGGAAAAAATAAAATACTATTAAATGGGGGAAAAGATGCACCTCCACAAGAGGTAGCTTCCCAGGATGATGGATATATTGGAAGCAAAGCCATTGGGTTCAGGATCATGGGCTGTCTACATTAAGGCCTGAGGGGAGATGATGGTCGACATAGTGGTGATTCTTTGACAACTATGCCTTACCATACCTCTCTGCCTTCCAGATCTATGGGTCCTATCATCTGCCCTGATGGTGCACCATAAGGACCCCTGGGCCTTGTCGTGTGTCCTGCTGAGACATCCTTTGGACTTTGGATTCTACAGAAGCTAATATGCCCCCTACAGCTGAACCCTCCTCTAATTAGACTGGGAGTTTCTTGAGAGCAGGAACTGTCTTGGTTTTTTTTCCTATTTGAATCCCTACTGCTTAACACATAGTAAAAAATGCCTTCTCATTCATTCATTCATCAATCTATACTCAACTAGTCATGAGTATTGGAAAAACAATTAAAAATGAATCAGTTGTATTAGCTATGAGTGTGTGGGAGAGGATAATATTGTAGTGTTTGCTATTGATAAGACATTTTTCAGCTGTGCTTATGAGATTTTTTTCACAATATTTGAGGCTTGAGTTATACTGTTTATTTCCATTTTTTTTTAACATAGCAGTCCAAGGGCAAACCTAAGCTACAAAGCCATGTTTCTTAATTTTCCAGCTATTAGGGGTTATTATGTTATTTGCAACACTCTATATAGTCAAGCTTAGGTTGGTGTAAAATTTCAGAGTCTGACTTGGAAGAAACCTCAGGGGCCATCTAGTCCAATATATACCTAATCACAAAATTCGTTCTATACAATTCCCCCCCCCCAAAAAAGATCATTGGTTGAAGACCTCCAGTAAGGAGGAGTGGGAATCCACTATTTCTGAAAGCAGTGCACTTTCCTTTTTTTAAATAAAATTTAAAATGAATTAAATTTTGATTAATTGATTAATAATTAAATTAAAATTTAAAATTTAAATTTTATTTTTGGTTCAGAATTCTTTCTCTCTCCCCTTCATCCCACTCATTGAGAAGACAGAAAAAGCAAAAAGACAAAATTCACTAGAAATAAGTATAGTCATGCAAAACAAATTCCCAAATTAACCATGTCTAAGAAAGGAAAAAACAAAACAGTCTTCACTTAATTCACTAGCACTCTCTCAGTTTCTAGTTCTTACCTATTACAAAAAGAGCTGCTTTAAATATTTTTGAACCTATGAGTCCTTTGCCTCTTTATCTTGAGAGCAGGAACTATCTTGGTTTTATTTTTCTATTTGAAGCCCTACTGCTTAGCACATATAAAGTGCTTAAAGACGCTTTTTTATTCATTCATTCATTAGACATATTAGACATATTAGTCTATGACTATAGTCTATGGACCTAGATATAGGCTTAGTAGTAGTACTGGTAGATCAAAGGGTAGGCACAGTTTAATAGTTTTGGGGGCATGGCTCCAAATTGCCTTCCAGAATGGCTGGACCAGTTCACAGTCCCACCAGCAGTTCATCAATGTACTTGTTTTTCTCCATCCCCTCCAGCATTTGTCATTTTCCTTTTTTTGTCAACTTGCTAATAAGGTGCGTGTGAGATGGAGCCTCAGAGTTGTTCCAATTTGCATTTCTACAATTACTAGTGATTTAGAGCATTTTCTCACATAGCTGGTTCTAACTTAGGTTTCTTTTTCTGAAAACTGCCTGTTCATATCCTCTGACCATTTATTAATTGGAAGATAGTCCATTTCACTTTTGAGTAGCTACTATTGTTAGGAGATAGATTAGTGGTACAGTGGAGTCAAGAGGACCTGAATTCAAATCCTGACTCAGACACTAGCTATGTCACTTAACCCTATTTGCCTCAGTTTCCTCATCTGCAAAATGAACTAGAGAAGGATATGATAAACAACTCCAGTATCTTTGCCAAGAAAACCTCAAAAGGGGTCACAATGAGTTGGACATGACTGTGAAAATGACTAAACAACAATTATTAGGAAGTTTTCTAAATCTGTCTCTGCAATTTCACAGAATCAAAGAGACACTAGATCGCAGATTCTCAAAGCAGGGAGGGACAAGTTGGTAAATGTTTAGCCTAATAACAAAGCTGAACTAAAGGTCTTAAAGCAGAGGTAAATTTGGGCTCGTAGGCTTCACTGAGATTTTGTAGTATGAGATCCATGTGTGGAATATGGCTCTGGACAAGTGTGCCTTAGATAGGTAGGTAGGTAGTGATAGATGGATGGATGAATGGATGGATAGATAGATAGATAGATAGATAGATAGATAGATGGATGGATGGATGAAGAGGAAGAGAGAGAGATAGATGGATGGATAGATAAATAGATAGATGATTCATTTATTAGGCACTCATTATGTGCCAGTATCTGTACTATATTCTGGGAACACAAATGCAAGTGAACAAGACAGTCTCTGTCTTCCAGAAGCACAGATTTTTCCCTTTCAAAAAAAACTGATATTCACCAGAGTTCCTCCCAACATCCCATATAACAAATATGTTTAAAGAAAAAATAGGAAGAAGAAAAAAATTGGCAAAGTCAATTACATTTTTAAAAATTCTGAAAATATCTACAAGTTCCACCTCCACAGACTAAAAACACTTTTGCAAAAAAGGTGGGTGGGGGTGTCTTTTCATATCTTCTCTTTGTTCTATAGCATTCTCGTTTGAAGTGTCATTTTTTTTGTCATTGTTCTTTTTATTTATGCTGTTGTAGGTGTCATTGTGTATATTAGTTTCCAGGCTCTACTTCTTTCGCTCAGCATTAGTTCATAGTGTACATTCTTCCCATACTTCTCTATGTTCAGTCTATTTTTCACACAGTAATCTTCCAGCACATTCACATTCCACAATTCCCCAAACAATGGGCATCCACTTTGTTTCCAGTTCTTGACTATGACAAAAAGTGCTGCTTTCAATATTGCTGTGCAAATTATCAATGAACAAGGAGCTCAACTTCTAGTGTGGGAAGACAGTGCATTAAAAGGAGCTAGAAAACAGGTGATGGGGGATGGTTAGAGCAGTGATCAGGAAGTGGAGACCTTATCTTCTGGGCAAGATAAGTTAAGAGCTCACCTATCAGAACCCAGGGTTTTTTTTTTTCTGTCTTTACTAATTTGTTCCTTCACTTTGAGTTTACAAGATTCAGTTCCCCAGTTCTTTGAGTTTCAAATTTTCTCCCCCTCCCTCCCCTTCTGCCCCACTCCACCATGGCGGCATACAGTCAGGTATAGGATCTACAGATACTTTCACATTAGACATTGTTTAGGTTATAAAGAATTGTATCCGATGGAATGAACAGTGGGAAAGAGGAAACCAAACCAAACAAGAAAAAGCAAGAGAGCAGGTAATTTGCTTCAATCTGCATTCAAACTCTGTTCTTTCTGGTTCTTTCTTTGAATGTAGACATCTCTCTCCATCATGAGACTTCTGGAATTTAATTATAGCCCTGCATTTCTGAGAAGAGTTTGGTCTATCAAAGTTGGTCTTCACACATATGTTGTATTTGTAATTGTGTACAAATTTTTCCTGGTTCTGCTCTTCTCACTCAGCATCAGTTCGTATAAGCCTCTCCAGGTAGAATATGAAGTCCATCTGCTTTTCGTTTCTTATGGCGCAATAATATTCCATTACATTCATATACCATAACTTGTTTAGCCATTCCCCAATTGATGGGCATCCCTTTAATTTCCAATTCTTTGCCACCACAAAAAGAGCTGCTATAAATATTTTTGTACGTATGGGTCTTCCTCCAGCTTCTGTGATCTCTTTGGGATACAACCCTACAAGTGGTATTACTAGGTCAAAGATGAAATTACTTATAGTCCTTTGGGAATAGTTCCAGACTGCTCTCCAGAATGGTTGCATCAGTTCACAACTCCACCAGCAAAGTGTTAGTGTTCCAATTTTTCCACATCCTCTCCAGCATTTATCATTTTCCTGTTTTGTCATCTTAGCCAGTCTGACTGGTGAGATGTGGTACCTCAGAGTTGTTTTGATTTGCATTTCTCTAATCAATAGTGATTTAGAGCATTTTTTCATATGCTTATAGATATCTTTAATTTCTTCCTCTGATAACTGTCTGTTCATATCCGTTGACCACTTATCAATTGGGGAATGACTTGTATTCTTATAGATTTGACTCAATTCTCTGCATATTTTGGAAGTGAGGCCTTTATCAGAGACATTGGTTGTAAAAATTCTTTCCCATTTTCCCACTTCCCCCTTAATCTTGGTTACATTGGCTTTGTTTGTACAGAAGCTTTCCAATTTCATGTAATCAAAGTTATCCATTTTGCATTTTACGATGCTCTCTAATTCTTGTTTGGTCATGAAATCTTTCCCTCTCCATAAATCTTACAGGTAAACTATTCCTTGCTTTCCCAGATTGCTTACAGTATCATCTTTTATAACCTAGATCATGCTCCCATTTAGACTTTTTTTGGTATACAGTGTTACATAATGGTCTATGCCCAGTTTCTGCCATACAATATTTCAGTTTTCCCGGCAGTTTTTGTCAAACAGTGAGTTCTTATCCCAAAAAGTGGGGTCTTTGGGTTTATCAAAGAGTATATTATTATAGTCATTGACTGCTGAGTCTCGTGTACCCAATCTAATCCATTGATCCACTGCTCTATTCCTCAGCCAGTACCAAGTAGGTCTGAGGACTGCTGCTTTATAATACAGATTAAAGTCTGGTAGAGCTAGGCCACCTTCCCTAGCATTTCTTTTCACTAATATCCTTGATATTCTGGACCTTTTGTTCTTCCAAATGAATTTTGTTACTATTTTTCTAGGTCTATAAAGTAATTTTTTGGCAAGTTGGTTGGTATGGCATTAAATATGTAATTTAATTTAGGTAAAATTTTCCTTTTTATTATATTAGCTCAACCCAGCCATGAGCATGAGCCATGATGTTTTTCCGATTAGTTAGATCTGACTTTATTTGTGTGAAAAGTGTTTTGTAGTTGTGTTCATATAGGTCCTGGGTTTATTCTGGCAGGTAGATAACCAAATATTTTATAATGTCTACAGTAACTTTAAATGGGATTTCTCTTTCTATCTCTTGCTGTTGGGTTTCATTAGAAATGTACAGGAATGCTGAGGATTTATGTAGGTTTATTTTATGTTCTGCAACTTTGCCAAATTTATTTATTGTCTAAAGTAGTTTTTTACTTGATTCTTTAGGATTCTCTAAGTATATCATCATATCATCCACAAAGAGTGATCTTTTGGTCTCTTCTTTGACTAATTTGATTCCTTTGATTTCTTTTTCTTCTCTAATTGCTACCGCTAGCATTTCTAGTACCAGATTGAATAAGAGGGGTGATAGTGGACACCCTTGTTTCACCCCTGATCTTATTGGAAATGCTTCTATCTTATCCCCATTACATATAATACTTGCTGATGGCTTTAAATAGATGCTACTTGTTGTTTTAAGGAAGGCTTCATTTATTCCTATACTTTCTAGTGTTTTTAATAGGAATGGATGTTGTACTTTGTCAAACTCCTTTTCTGCATCTATTGAGATAATCATATGGTTTCTGCTAGTTTTATTATTGATATAATCAATTATACTGATGGTTTTCCTAATATTAAACCATCCTTGCATTCCTGGAATAAATCCTACCTGATCAAAGTGTATTATTCTCGTGATAAATTGCTGTAGTCTTTTTGCTAATGTTTTATTTAAATTTTTTGCATCTATATTCATGAGGGAAATTGGTCAATAATTTTCTTTTTCCATTTTATCTCTTCCTGATTTAGGTATCAGTACCATGTTTGTGTAATAAAAAGAATTTGGTAGGACTCCTTCACTAATTTTCCCAAATAGTTTGTAGAGTATTGGAATCAATTGTTCTTTAAATGTTTGATAGAATTCTCTAGAAAATCCATCTGGCCCTGGAGATCTTTTACTAGGGAGTTCATTGATGGCTTGTTCAATTTCTTTTTCTGAGATGGGGTTATTTAAGTAATTCACTTCTTCTTCAGTTAATCTGGGCAGCTTATATTTTTGTAAATATTCATCCATTTCACTAAGATTGTCAAATTTATGTGTATATAATTTGAACCCAGGTTTTTCTAGGGTGGAAAAAAAGAAACTGTATATGTGAAAGAGGAAAGGGTTGCATTGAATATTTTTCATGCTATTATGGTAGTTTTAGGGAAAAATGAGTGAAAAATCTTTTAAGTGTATGCTATGTGCTATCTGCTTGGTGTTGAGAATACACAGAGGAGGAAACAAGGTAGCCCTTGCCCTCAAGGAGCTTACATAAAGCACATAAAGGGGAGATGGAGTTGGGGATGGGTGCAGTATGGCTGGGAGATCTGATAATTTGGGATTTCCAAAGAAGAGGTTACTACTTACTGAGGGATAACCCTTGAAGGCTATAGTCCTGTTGCTTTTGAGTTCTCACTGGTGTGCTTCCCATTAACAGTTAGTCTGACTTAATTAGCTTTTAGAAAAGGTATTAACTGAGAAGTACTGGTGTAAAACTTTCCCCAATAAACCTGAGGTGCACTTTCCCACAATTATCCATAATGTCCATAGGGACAGTGGGGTCATACTTAATGGTATGAGCTACCTGTGTAAAGAACACAAAGAGTTACATCCCAGTTCCTGGCTCTGGAAACCAGTCCTCATGAAGCAACTCTTGGATCAGACTGTCTTCTGGTTTCTGAGGTTAGTGCCTACTAGCCAGAGGTGGTCCTTTTCTCCACCACAAGAGGTCACACTGTCTGAAGCAGTTCTTCCTTGGATAAAGATAACCTTTGTTCTGCATCCATTCCTCTGTTGAGTTTCTCCAGTTTCCATGTAGGGGGCTCCTATCAGCCTCTACCCACACTGGTGAACAATGTTCCTTTCACCATTCAGCTTCCACTGCCAATAGAACCTATGACTTACCCTCTGGCTTGTATAGGATCATAGCTCACCTGGACATTTCCATCCTAGAACACTTGGTTTAACTGAAATTAAGAAAGAACAAACCCAAAGAGAAAAAGGTGGCTACATTCTCAGAGCTATATACTCATTTACTCAATGGGTAGGTGGGAAACAGGGTAGCTATCCTTTCTCCCAACTGATTCTTTTACCAAAGGAAAGGGGAACTTCATGAAGACCCTATGAAGGGGCAAACACAAGTTATGAGTTATTTCTATACCACATGTCTTCTCTAAGTCTGATCCCACTTTTCCCTGGACTCTGCATATACTTGTGGAAGAGTGTGGTACAGACTTTTGAGGAAATGAACCAATTTTTTTTTTACTATGCCACCTTGGTAACATTTCTGAAGACTTTTTAAGTCTAGCTGGCTAATTGATGACTCATAATGGAGATATCACACTGGTGAGCGCTTATGAGCATTAGAGAGATACCTGACACATGCTGGCTATGTGGCTCTGGGCAGGTCACACACTGTAGATCTCAGTTAAGGTGGGGGTGGGGAGAAAGTCTTTAATCTCTCAGGGTTACTTTTAAAACCTTCACGGGAAAATTAGCCAGCTATCCTTTGGGGGCCAGTGTGAAAGGAGATTTATGATGGTAGCCCTAAACTTTTGTTAAATTTGGATGAAAATAGCAAAGTAGTTATAAATCAGGCATTCCAATAGTAGTTCCATCTAATGGTGAAGCAGTTTCACCTGAGTCCCGGAAAAGACTTTTACTAGGTATATGTTGTTGGGGGTGGGAGGAGCCAGGAATTTCTTAAGATCACAGCTCTAGAGAGGATTGGGGAAGATGGCGGAGTAGGTAAAAAAATTTCAAGCTCTCAAGATTTTCCTCCACAAAAGAGATAAAATAGTGCCTCTGGGCATACATGGAGCCATGAAAACAAATTAGAGTTCAGGCAGAACAGGGGTCCTCTTGGGACAATCAGAGAAGACCTGAAGAAAAACCCCAGGATGAGATTTCCTCCCTGTCAAGAGTAAACACCTCCAGGTTAGTGGCTGCTTTAACAACCAATGGCAAGCCTTGGGGTTAACTGGGTTGGGAGGCTCCTTCAGTCATGCCACAGGAACTTTTACCCCAGAGACAGTGAGGGGAGGTGGGTGTCTCACCTGGGGAAGATCTAGGGAACCTCTGCTGACAAGGAACACCAGATGAGGTGGGGGACAGACAAGAAGGAACCTCGCCTATGTTTTGCTTTGAATGTGACATCCAACACTTAAGTTTAAGATATGTTTTTGTTTCTTTTCTGTATTCTGTTTTTGTGTTCTGCTGTTTCTGTCTAAAACAATTGCTTTTTTAAAAAAAAATCACAGTTCTAGAGATGGAAAGGACTTTTGAATCCAACCCTTTCACTTTACAGATGAGGAAACTGAGATTGAGAAAGGGTTAAGTGACTTGCGCAGGGTCACACAGCTAGTATCTGAGGCAGAATCTGAGATCTATCTAGTCTTCCTAACTCCAGGTTCAGTGCCCTGGATCCCCTCATATTCAGTTCTGAGTACTACTGTTTAAGAAAAATATTGATAGGCTCAAGAATGTCCCTAAGAGGACAATCACTTCGAGGAAGGGCTTAGAGATCATCTTACATGAGGGTCACTTGAAGGAACTTGGGATGTTTAGAAAAGAGAAACCTGGAGATATTAGGGAATGAGCACTGTGCTCAAGTTCCTGAAGGGCTGTCCAGTGGAGAAGAGAGCAGCTGGATATGCTCTGTTTACTCCCAGAGGACAGGACAAGGATCAGGCAGGGCACAGATGTGTCTTGAGGCTTCCTACGATGACAATGGACTTTAGGTAGTGACTGGAGGATCATTGGGCATGTATTTTGTAGAGGGGATTCAGAAGCCCCTTCTAACTCTTCATGTCAGTGCTCAGAGGAAGGTGACCAGGACAGTGACAGCCTTGGAGATCCTGCTTGTTATAAAAGGGTTGGTTAAAAGACCTGGAGATGGTCAGTTCTAGGAAGAAATGACTTTGGTGGGGGCATAATAGTGTTTGGGGAAGATCATTTAATAGATTTTATAGATGCCTTTTGTCCTTATATTATGGTCATTTTGAAAGACAAACAAGCAAACTCTTCTTTCCAGACTGAACCCTCCCTTTTGATAAAGAAAAACAACTGAGCTAAAGCATGCCACGGGGGTAGCATCAATCAGTGGAGCAGCCAATTGACAGGCAGTTATTAGCTGCCTCCTATGTGGCAGGTGGTGGGATGAAAAGACCAAAATGAAGCCATCCTTGATCGCAAGGAGCTGACATTCTATCAGGAGAGACAGCTTGCCCAGAGATAAATAAACCTAGAATAAACCCCAAGTAAACACAGAATATTTTGGGGGAGGAGGGCATCAAGAATTTGGGGATCAGGAAAGGCTACATGTGGAATGTGGTATTGAAGCCGGGTCTAGAAGGAAGCAAGGAATTTTCTGATGGGGGAAGGCGTGCAATCCAGACATGGAGGATGGCCAGTGCAAAGGCTGGGAGATGGGATATGGCTACTATGTTGGAGAAAGCAAGAAGATCATTTTGAGTAGACTGTCATTTGAACTAGTTGGAATAATGTATTATGAGACTGAAAATAGAAATTGGAACCAGATTGTGAAGGGCTTTAAAAGTCATATAGGAATTGATATTTTATCTTGAAGGTAATAAGGAATCACTGGAGTCTACTAAGTAGAGGGTTGGCGTAGTTGGATCTGTGCTTAAAGAAAATGACAACTTTGTGATGAAGTGCAGAGAGACTCGAGACAGAAAAACTCATTTGGAGGTCGTAGCCTGAACTAAGGTGGTGGCTGTGCTGGTAGAGAGGAAGGGTCAGATGCAAAAGATGTAGAAATAGAAAGGATGAGATTGGGCAAGTGATCCGATTGGGGGAGGGGCGAGGGAGGGTGAGAGTGGAGATTGTGAACCAGAAAGGATCCAGGTTAGAGCCTTATGGTGCAGCAGAATTTGGAGTTGTGATATGGATGTTAACCAGCAAAGAAAACTGAGAAAGACCAGGAGCCTTAGAGAGTTTCCTGGGGATACAGACAGTTAATTGAATTACCTAGTTAACATTTTTAGAGATAAGACTTGAACCAGGTCTTCCTGACTGAGTTCATCTCTTTAGCCACTATATCAAGTTTTCCTGACTGTCACCCACAGAGCTGGGGGAGGGGGAGTGCGGGTGGAAGACGGGGAGGGGCAGTGTAGGGGAGTGAGATGAAGAAGGAGGAAATCTGGACCAGGCAGTTCAGGCCACCACCACCATCTTGACTAGCATTTTCCCTTAGACCATAATGAGGACAGCCTTGGAAGGGGCTCTGCTTCTAGCCATACTCATATTCTATGCCCTAGTTTATTTCAGCCATTCCTTAATTGATTGGCAATCACTTTGTCTCTGGTCCTTTTTACCTACAAAGGGTGCTGCTATTAATGTTTTTGTATATATTGGACCTTTGGTTCTGTCTTTGACAGGCAGCTTGTCAGCATAGTGCATAGACTGTTATACAAACGGCCAGGAAGACCTGAGTTCAAGTCCTGCCATAGACACTTAATAGCTGTGTGACCTAACCTCTCCGAACATTAGTTTCCTCACCTGTAAAATGTAAAAGATAACAGTACCTACCTCCCAGAGTTGTTGTGAGGACCAAATGAAATAACTAAAAATGCTATATAATATTTTAAAAATACCTTATCTGGGTACATACCTAGTAGTGGAATTCTAATCAAAGTGCGTAGACAGTTTACATCATTCTAAACTTGATTTGACCATTCCCTATCATAGGGTCCCAAAGTGGGAGATACCTCCCCCTGGGGGGCACTGGAACAATGGTGGGGGGGTGGAGTAGTAGCTGAAGGTGCAACTGGGGACATTGAACAAAAATAAGGGTTAACCTAACACAACCCCAGGGGGCGCTGAGTAATTCTTTTTAAAAGGGGGCAGCAAGCCATATAAGTTTGGGAACCTCGGCTAGATCAGCCTACAGTATGTCTGTCTTTCTGCATCACTTTCTCTCAATGTTGACTGTCCCATTGTCATCTTTTCTAGTTTGAAGGATTCGACTAAAACCGGAACCCGGGAGTTGTTTTAATTTGTACTTCTCAGTGATCTGGAGCGTGTTCCCATATGGTCAGATACAGTTTTTGATCCTTTTGAAAACAATTTGTTTATATTCTTTGTTCACTCAACCACTGGGAAATGTCTTTTTTTTAAAGAGTGATGTGGAAGAGTGATCCAGAGACCAGAACTATAGTAGAACAATGGGCAGACTTCTAAAGAGGCAAACTGAAGCTTGGCATGGGGGGAAGCTTCCCAATGATTAGAGTTATCCAAAGGTAGAATGGGCTACTTTCAGAAGCGGTGAGTCTCCCATCTCTGCAGGTGTTCCACCAAATGTAGGATGATGATTGGTCAGGTACTTGGTAGCTGGGCTTCTTGGTTATGAGTGGGTTAGACTTGGAAGTTTCTGCTGGCAGACTTTTGCTGACTGTGGAATGTATTATCTCCCTAGCATAACTTGGTCATTTCCACCTCTTCCCTCTTCCTTACTTTTCCCTCCCCTCTCCCTCAAGTTGCCCCTAAGTTTCCATTTTCTCCAAGAAGCCTTCCTAGCCAATAGGGATATTTTCCTTTTCTAAACTCATATGCTCCCTAGACCATTCATTTGGCACTTATTACTAGGTACAGCTGTTGCCTTCTCTTTACTTCCCACCCAACTTCTCTCCTTTGGACTTTTGCACCATACACCAGAAAACTCTTCATCTTAGAAGACCCCTTCAGCCCTGGAACTCATGCCTTGGAAGACCCTCTGCCTCTGGGGCCCCTTCCCCTGATTTGGGCCTCTCCTCCCACAACCTCTCTTTAAGGAGGACATCCAGGCCAGTCATCTCTTTATTTCCCACTAAGCTGCTCAGCTCTGGATTTCTCCATCATACCTGGTGCTAGGTATTCCTTCCTCCCCACCCCAGCTCTGCCCCAAGTTCACTTTTATGTGTTGTTTCCTCCCATTAGAAAGTAAGCTCCCAGAGGGCAGGGATTGTCTTTTTTTTTTTTTTGCTTGTATTGACTGGCACACAGTAATCCTTAAATAGCCGTTTGTTGACTGACTCACTGACCCGACCAGATTGTAAACTCCTTGAGGACAAAAACTGGAGTGTTATATTTTCTGGTATCCCCTACAGTACCCAGAGCATTGCTTTGCAGCAAAATAAATACTCAAGAAATGTGTGTAACAGGTTGGAAACTGGAGAGTTTTGTGGTGTCTTTTTAAAATTTCTGGGTTTTTACTACATTGGGAGCCTCATGGAGGGTATTGCTTGTTTTTCTTAGGGAGAAGAGGGTGTCTTTTAGAGGAACAAACAGAATAATTTTTATTTTGTAAAGTTCCTTTAAGTTTACAGGTTTCTTACAAAGTTAAGGCCTCTAGGGTTTTTTCCTGGTGCTACTGCTTCTGCTCCTCCTCCTCCTCTTCCTCTTTCTTCTCTTCCTCTTCCTCCTTCTCTCTCTATCTCTGTGTCTCTCTGTCTGTTTCTGTCTCTCTCTCCTTCCATCCCAGAGAAGTAGCCTCTCTGGGTTGCCTGTACTAATAGGGTTGACTATAGGTCCTCTGATCTAGACACCCACACAGATGGCAGGCTCATTCCAATCTTTGTTTTGATCAGATTTTGTAAACAATATAACTACAGAAGTTTCAGAATGAACAGATTACCTTCACTTAATACATACTGCAGAAATCCGTTGATAGTAGATTTATAACTATACCAATTTTACAGGATTTGCCCATTTAACCAAAATATCAAAAATGCCAATTATTTTCCATCTGGATTTTCTTGATATTTATTACTTATTTATTTATTTATTAATAATGACTCACATTTACGCAGAATCAAAGCCTTACACCTTACACCAAAGCCTTTGAGGAAGGGAATCCCCATTTGACAACTGCAGAAACTGAGACCCAGAGACTCAGTGATCTGTACAGAGTCACACAGCTTGTTCATTTCAGAGTTGAAATTTAAACTTGGATCTTTTAAATCCAAGAACAATGATTTTCCAGTTGGTGACACTGATGCTAATTAATACCTTATTTGAGGGGTTATCAAGGAGTGAGGTATTCCACTATTAGAAATGTATTCCTTTAAGTACCAATCTATTTTTAATATATGTTTTTTAACATCATCTACATTTCCTAATGTATATCTCCCCTAACCTTCTGCCAGAGAACCATACCTTAAAAAAAAGAATAAAAAAGAAGGGGAAAACAGTTCAGTCTAATGAACCAATTTGTTGAAAAAGTCTGACCTGATTTACAGTATTTTACAACCATAGTCCTTCACTCCTGCAAAGAAGTTGGAGAGGGTTTCAAGAATGAATTAAAAAAAATTTTTTGATAAGAAACTTTGCAAAATATTCTGTCCTCATCTCAGTCTTAAAGGACACACTGAATACCTTTCCTGGATAACGGAATATTATTCTTCCAAATACCAGTTATTAGGCTAGAGTGACAGGATATCAAGCCATCTACACTCTGAACCTCCACTTCTCCTTCATCAATCCGTCTTTCAAATTCATCATTCAATTAAAGCCATTTTTTCCAAAGTCATTAGGGATTTGTTGGACTTGGAGTCAGGAAGATCTGAGTTCAAATCTGACCTCTGACACTCACTTGCTGTGTGACCTTGAGCAAATCATTTCAGCTCCATATGCCCCAGTTTCTCAGCTACAAAATGGAGTCAATAGCAGCACCCACCTTCCAGGGTTATGGTGAGGATCAAATGAGATGATATTTGTAAAGGGTTTCACAAACCTTTTAGTAGTCTCTAGGTGCTTGATATTATTATTAATTGACAATTGTCATGGACTTTTCTCAGTCTTCATTTTTCTTGATTACCCTTCCCTCCTGGATACTCTCTCCTCTCTTAGTTTTCCATCTACCTTTCACCCCCTTCAAGTGTGGTGTCCCCCATGAACTCTGTTCTAGGTTCTTTTTTCCTTGTCTATTTTTTCCCCATCTTACTCCAACTAATGGTGATCTTTTCTTTCTCTAAACTCACATATTGTCTGTACCACTCACTTGACACTTATCCCTATGTACAGTTGTTGCCATCTCTTTATTTCCCACCCAAATTTTCTCCTCCAGCTTTTTCTATCATGACCCAGTAACCAGGGAAAATCACTTCAGTCCTCAAAGTCACACCTTGGAGGTATCTTCCACCCTGGATCCCCTTTGATTGGAAGGATCCTCCCAGAACTTGCATTTAAGGAGGGTGCTCAGGTCAGTCATTTCTTCATTTCTCAATTCTACACTTTTCCGGATTTCTCCATCATGTCCTTGACTGGGATATAAGTACCTTTTCAGCTTCTTTTTTATGTATCATCTTTTCCATTAGAATATAGGTTTCCTGTGGGCAAGAACTTTCTTTTGCTAGTAATTTTTAACTCCAGTATTTACTAAACATAGTGACTGGAACATAGCAAGAGTTTAATGAATGCTTGTTGATCAACTGACTGATTTTCTGTTTTCTCTCTATGTACTCTTGTTTAGTGACCTTATCAACTTCTGTGGGTTCAAAGATCTCAGTAGAGAAGACTACAGACTGCATTATTAAGACTGCAGCCCTAGCTTCTCTACTGATCTCCAGTCCCAAATCACCACTTACCTATTGGAAGTTTCCAGCTGAATGTGCCATGGGCATGTTTTAAAATTTAAGTTTTATTTTTTTCAGTTACTAAGTTACTAATCCTTTTGTATTTTTATTGATTTAACACCAAATAAATAAAGTAATTTAGGTAGTATTGTCATTTTTATCACATTGGCTCAGCCTGTCCATGAACAATTAATGTTCTTCCAATTATTTAGATCTATATTTCCAAAATAAAATTCCTATATCCCTCCTCCATTAAATAAAGAAGAAAAACAAACCCTTTTAATATGTATATGCTCACAGTCCAGCGAAACAAATCCCCATATTAGCCATACCCAAGAATGTATCTCATCCAGTATACCTATATACCATCACCTCTCTTTCAGGAGGTGGGTATCGTTCTTCAGAATAAGTCCTATCTAATCGTGGTTGATCATGACATTGATCAGAGCTCCTAAGTCTATCAGGGTCATGTGTTTTTATGGTGTTGTTATTGTATTGATTATTTTCCTGTTCCTGCCCACCATGCTCTGTATCAGTTAACACAAGTTTTCCCAGGTTTCTTCGAACCCATATCTTTATTTCTTATAGCTTGATAGTATTCTGTTACCTTCATAGACCATAATTTGTTCATCCATTCCCCAAGTGATGGGCACTCCTTTAATTTCCAACAACAAAGATGATAGACTCACATACACATTTATATGCTATATATGGAAATCTAGGACTTTTCCCTTTCTTTGATCTCTTTGATATATAAGTCTAGGAGTGGCATCATTGGGTCAAAAGGTTTAGTAACAGTTTAGTAACTTTTGGGTGCCTCCAGCTGCTTTCCAGAATGGGACATACCAATTCATAGCTCCATCAACAATGTATCAATATATCCTTTTCTTCACAATTCTTCCAACATTTGCCATTTTCCCTTTTCACCAGCTTTGCCAATATGATGGGCATGAGGTAGAATTTCCAAGGTGCTTTAATGTATATTGCTCTAATTCTTAGTGATTTGCATCATTTTTCTGAAAATATGACTATAACTAGATTGGATTGCTTCTCATGAGAATTACCCTTTCATATCCTTTAACAATTGGCAAATGGCTCTTATTCTTCTAAATTTGAATACATTTTTTATATCTTGGAAAATGAAACTTTTCAGAGAAAGTTGTTGCAAAGATATTTTTCCTGGTTAAATTTCCCTTCTAATCTTAGCTGAGTTATATTTGTCTTGCAAAACCTTTTAAATTTCATGTGATCAATATTGTCTATTTTAGTTTCTGTGATCCTGTCTATCTGTCCCTTGTTTGGTCATGAACAATCCATAGATCAAAAAGTAAATTTCTTCATTGATCCTCTAAATTTATTTACAATGTGACTTTTTATATCTAGGTCATGTATTCATTAGGAGCTTGTCATGGTATATAGTGTGAGTGGTGATCTAAACTAAATTTCTGCTGGACTACTTTTAGTTTTCCTAGCTGGTTTTATTGAAAATCAACTCCTTACTCCACCAACTGGGGTCCTTGGGTTTATTGAACACTTTTCTACTACTAGTTTTGTTTCTTTTATATGTTGTGTACCTAATATGTCCCACTGTTCAACCACTACCAAGTTGTTTTGATGATTACTGCTTTACAGCATAGTTTGAGATCTGGTAGTTCTCATCCTTTCAATTTTTTCCCATTATTTCTCTTGTGAGTTCTGACCTTGGGTTCCTCCAGATGACCTTCGTTGTTATTTTTTCTACTTGTCTAAAGTAATCCTTTTGTAGTTTTATTGATATAACACTGAGTAAATAAAGTAATTTAGGTAGTATTGTCATTTTTATCACATTGGCTCAGCCTGTCCATGAACAATTAATGTTCTTCCAATTATTTAGATCTATAGTTCCATAAAGCAAGCTTTGAAGTTGTAGTCCTATAGTTTCTTGTGTATGTCTCTGAGCTCTGCCCTCAACTCTCCAAATTTTCAACCATTCTTAGCTCCCTAATGATGCAGTCTTATGATACTTGCAACACCCTTTTCTCCAATTGGCAAGTTCCTATTGGTACCTCCATTTTGAGGAAGGGTCCAGGCCATCCACCCTTCATTCCTTTCTTGGTTCTGATTCTGACTCTCCAGACATCACCATCATGCTTTTATATCAGTACCTTTTCTTCTCCTATTCATCTCTCTTCTCCTGCTAGAATGTAAGCTTTTCGAGGGCAGGGAATGTCTTTCTTTTTGCTTATCTCTTGTATCTCCAGTACTTAGCACAATGCCTGGCCCATAGTAAGTGTGTAATAAATGCCTCTTGACTTGACATGTGTCTTGGTAGGTTGGTTCCCATGTCTCTGTTTCCTTTGCTAGATTCTTTTCCAAATCATACCCTCTACCCAGTGCCCCTTGGAGACATTGGGCCTTCTTCATTTGGTGATCTAATCAGTTCCGATGGATTTAATTACCATCTTTATGCTGATGATTCTCACATTTCTCTATCATGCCCCAATCTCTCTGCTGATCTCCGATCTTGCATCTTCAACTGCCTTTCAGACATCTCTAACTGGTAAGCTCAATATATCCAAAACTGAATTCATTGTCTTTTCTCCTGTATACCTTCCCTACCTCCTACCTTCCCTATTACTGTTACATCCTCCCAGTCCTTCATGATTACATCTCAGGAGTTATCCTGGACTCCCCACTATCTCTCACAACCCCTCTCCCCCCATGTCTAAGCTGTTGCCAAGGCCTGCTGATTTCACCTCTGCATATCTCTCACATATGACCCCTTATCTCTTCTGACACCACTTGCCCTTTGGTGCCTGTCATCACCTTATACCTGAACTATTGCAGTAGCCAGTTGGTGGATCTACCTGCCTCAAGTTCACACACACACACACACACACACACACACACACACACACACACACACACTTCACTTTCTATTTAGCCACTATAGTCATTTTCCTATAGGTCAAGCCTGATTATTACCATCCCCTGCCCTCCTCTCAATAAACTCCAGGGGCTCCCTATTGCCTCTGGGATCAAATAAAAATTTCTCTGTCATTCAAAGTCCTTCCTAACCTAGCTCCCTTCTGCATTTCTAGTCTTCTTCATACTTCATTCCCCAACATGTGCTCTTTAAATAGCCTCCTTTCCCAAATAAGGCACTCATCTCTCAGCCCCATCATTTTCTCTGATTTTCTCCTGTACCTGTAATGTTCTCCCTCCTCTGCTCTGACTACTGACCTCCCTGGCTTCCTTTGAGTTCCAATGAAATCCTGCCTTCTACAGGAAGGCTTCCCTAGTCTCTCCTAATTCCAGTGCCTTCCTTCTATTAATTATTTCCTATTTATCTTGTATGTAGCTTTCTGTGGATATATTTGTTTGCATATTGTCTCCTCCTTTCGATTATAAAATTCTTGGGGACAGGGACTATCTTTTGCCTCTTTTTGTATCCCCAGGGCTTAGCACAGAGCCTGACACATAGTAGATCTTTAATAAATGTTTATGGATTGATCGATTATATATACATTCTATAGTAATTTAAAAAGGCCTTTCCCTTTTTATCTCTTCCTGCTGGATTTTGTTAGTGATATGTGGAAATGCAAATGACGTAGGTAGATTTAATTCATATCCTGTAATTTTGCTGATGTAATTTCAATGAGTTCTTAGTTGATTCTCTAGATTCTCTAAATGACACCATCATGTCATCTACAAAAAGCAATAATTTTGTTGTTTTTTCATTTCCCTATACCTGTTTCTTTCTCCTTGTCTTATTGCATTAGCTATAATTTATACTATGCCAAATTGCACCAGTGACAATGGATAGTGTTGCTTTACCCCTGATCTTATTGGGAAAGACTACAGTTTATCCCTATTGCATATGATGCTGGCTTTTTATTTTAAATATATACTACACTATTTTCAATATATACTATGTCTATACTATATAAATATGTGCTATAGTAATATATAGTATACCCATGGATAAAGCAATTTTATTAAACAGAACTTCTCTCTCTTTCCATTCTCACCTCTCTTCTGAACTTCCTTAGACCTGTTGAGGGTCCTACCCTAGACATCTAGGTTCAAAACCTTGGTGTCTATACTACAGACAGCTTCATTCTATACTCTTCTCTGCACCCTTCCATTCTCTTTCCATTTCTGGCTTTGAGAACAATCATCAAATCAACACTACTATTCCTAGAAGAGTCCCACCAATCCATTACCCATCCCAAAGACTTACCAAAACAAATCCTCCTCCCACTCTGGCCATAACTTCCTCAGAGGTGGTCCCCCCTCCCTTCAATAGACTGTAAGTTCTTTGAGAACAGGGCTTGATATTTCTCTCTGAATAATTTTCATTCATTTTTCCCTCTAGACTCCTCATCTCCACTCTTCCCAACTATCTAATCGATCATAGCATTTTATTCTTCTTAGCACCACATCTCTCACATCACTCTCCTTTCCACTAACATGGGTGCTACACCAGTTTGAACCCCCACTGTCTCTTGCTTGAACTATTGTAATAGCTGCAATAGCTTCCTTCCTCAAGTCTCTCCCCACTTAGATCCATTTTTTAGCACAGCTGCCAGAGTGCTCTTTCTAAAGCACAGGTTTGATCATGGAGCATCTCTTTCCCCATAAACTCAATGGCTTCTTACTGCATTCAGGACTGTCATAAACTCCTTGCCACCTCCCTGCCCCCTTCCTCACACCTTAGCTTTCCAGTTTTCACTCAATACTGGCTCATTTGCTATTCTTTCCATGTGATGTTCCATCTCCCATTTCCCCTTTCTGTACCTTTGTACTAGCTATGCCCCTGGAATATTCTTCCTTATCTCTACCTCTTTGAATCCCTACCTTCCTTCAAGATTCCTTCCCTCTGTCCAAGAATTAACCTTCCACTTTAAAGATACCTCCTTCTACTCTGCCCATACCTTCTATATACTTATAAACATACACATTGTCATCTCCATTAGAAAGTAAGGTTCCTGAGGGCAGAAGCTGTTTTTGCTTTTGTCTCTATTCCCAGTAATTAGTTTAGCACCTAGCACACAGTAATCTTCTAATAAGTATTTGTTTATTGATTGGCAGTGGCTATGGCATGTGACCAAAATGAGTCCGGCAAGAGAAATAGCATAAAAGATATTACTGTCTGGAAAAGGCAGTGGATTGCTCATGTAGTGAGAATGAGAGGCAAGAGTGGGTAAGGTGAGAGCTATCAGATGAGTTTAGATCGCAGGTCTAGAACTGGCAAGGACTGCAGAGTCCAACATTCTCGTTTTGTTGTTCACTCATGTCAGACTCTGTGTCCCCATCTGGAGTTTTCTTGGCATGGACACTAGAGTGTTTTGCCAGCTCATTTTATAGATGAGTAAACTGAGGAAAAACAGGGTTAAGGGACTTGCCCAGGGTCACAATATAGTAAGTGGCTGAGGTCACATTTGAACTCAGGTCTTCCTAATTCTAAGCCTAGTGCTTTGTGTACTGTGGCACCACCTACCTGCCCCTACTCTCATTTTAGAGTTGAGGAAACTGAGGCTCAAGGAGGCTACAGAGGTAATAAGTTTCAGCAGTGGGATTTGAACCCCTGTTCTCTGGCTTCAGAACCAGTGTTCTTTCCACTGTACTTGCTATTGATTGGTACTGTAAGGTTGATTCTTTCTGGAGGTTTTATGGAAAGACATAGACAAATGGCTTGTCCACATTCACATAGGTAATAAGTATCAGTCAGAATTCAAATCCAAGTTCTGGTACAGTACCACAAAGGATGAGTTTGGAGTCACGGAATCTGAATTCAAATCCCTGATCTACTATTTTCTTGTGTGACTTTGGAGGAGGTCATTGCATCTGTCTGAGCCTCAGTTTCCTCAACATGAGGCAGTTGGACTAGATAGCCTCAAAGTCCTCCTAGATTCACGATGTTATGATCTCAAATTGTCTTCTTTGCTGTACTTTTTTTTCTGCCTTCTATATTTTCATTGTACTTTTTTTTTAGGGCAATTGGGTTAAGTGACTTGCCCAAGGTCACATGGCTAGTTTTTGTGTTGTATCTGAGGCCTGAGTTGAACTCAGGTCCTCCTGACTCCAGGGCCCATGCTCTATTCACTGAGCCACCTAGCCACCCCCTTCATTGTACTTTTAATGATGCTTTTATTCCCTGTAATTGTACTCAACCTAATCTGTTTCATGAAAGAAAATTGGTTTATTTTATTATGACTTTAAGAATAATACTGAATCCCAAGATATGGAAGAGTTGCAGTGTGTACCAAGGGGGCAGTATCAGCACTAGGATGCAAAGACTATGGCCCCACCCAAAGGAGTCATCTCTGGGATGGATACAAAGCTTCCCGGAAGCTCAGGTTAGAATTCTCTTAGCCCAAGTCCCTCCTTACCCCCCACTAGAGATAGAGATGGAGTCGGGGCTGTTTGAGTGCCCTGCTCAGCCTCCCTAAGGCTAGATGAGTTGGCCAGAGAGTTTTTCTGCTGGCAGTTCCCTATATGCATGAAATAATAGGTTGGGATGGAGGGAGAAAGAAAAGAAGGGGGGAAAAGCCCTCGTGGTTTGTGTTTTACATTTAGTAACATGCTGTTGTTCATCATTCTTGAAGAGTACCGATGACATTATGAGGGTGATGTCTTGACTTGTGTGTGAATTAGATTTAGGCGAGACAGAGTTGTCAGCCTCACTCTCTCCTCCGGAGTCATCAAAGTCCAGTGGCAACGTAAGTCAAGACGACTAACTTGTGAGAGGCTTTAAAGCTGCCAAAGATCAAGCACTCGTTAGATGCTCAATAGAAGAGAAAGAGAACTTAAGAGTGGGCCGCTAGGGGGCGCAGTGGATAGAGTGCTTGGCTTGGAGTCAGGAAGACCTGAGTTCATATCTGGCTTCAGATACATACTAGCTGTACGACCCTGGGCAAGGCACTTAACCTTGTTTGCCTCAGTTTCTTCCTCTGTAAAGTGGGCTTAGGGGGCAGGAAGATGAGCCATCTCACCCTGCTGTATCATTAACTCACCCCTAGCTTCTGGCAACAGCATGGTCCAAGTTTAAAGACTTTTCCTTCAAGGCTCAGCACTAGTTCCAACTACTCCATGAAGATTCTCTTTCTTCCCCGCTCCCCACCCCCTTCCAGCACGAAATAGTCTCTCTAAACTGCCCTAGAACTCTTGGTCCAGCTGAGTTTCTCTTTTACACCTCAGTAGACTCAGTCTAATCAGCAAGCATTTATTGGATTACTGTATGTCAGGCACTGAGCTTGGTGCTGAGAATACAGAGATAAAAGAAAACATTTACTCTCCAGGAACTTACTTTTTTTTTCTTTTTGGAGCGCAATTGGGGTTAAGTGACTTGCTCAAAGTCACACGGCTAGTAAGTGTGTCAAGTGTCTGAGGCCAGATTTGAACTCAGGTCCTTCTGACTCCAGGGCCGGTGCTCTATTCACTGCACCACCTAGCCGTCCTGTGGAACTTACATTTTATGTGGAGAGAAAGGATGTGTGTGTGCACATCAATACAAAGTTGATGGAAATGAAAATCAGGAAAGTGGGACAAGTCTTGAAGGAAACTTAGGATTCTAAGATGTAAAGGTAAGGAGGGGGAGCTCATTGTAGGCATGGGATCGTTAGTGCAAAAGTACAGGGCTGCGATATGCAGTAGTACCTTAAATGAAGACCAGTAAGGCCAGATTGACTAGACCATACAGTACATGAAGGGGAATAATGTACAATAAGGCAGAAAAGGTAAGGAGGAACCAGCCTATAAAAGGCTTGAAATGCCAAATAAAGGGGTTTGTATTTAAGCCTGTATTAATAGGGAGCCACTGGGTTTTATTGAGTAAGGGAGTGACATAGTCTGACCTGAACTTTGGGACGATTACCTTAGCAGCTGTGTGGAGGATGATTTGGATGAAGGAGAGACTTGAGAGGAAGAGATCATTTGGGAGGCTATTGTGTGAGAAGACAGACAGAGGAATGTGAGAAATGACATGGAAGGAGCTATGACAACATTTGGCATCTGACTGAACAAGGGAGGTAGGAGTTGAGGTTATAACATAAACCCAGAGGGCCAACAGGGCAGGGACTGCTGAGTCCCAGGGACTCGTTGCTTAGCACAGTGTCAAGTAATTCGACAATTAGACATCACCAAGGTTAGAATGATGCATTAAAAGAAAATGTAAAATTATGAATTTCAAAGTGAAGTGAGGATCAGAAAGTGACTCACGAATGCAATAAGAGGAGGTGGGAAGCTTTCCCTGCCAGGTTCCTTCCTCTCCATCCCATGGAGCTGGGACCGGCCTTTCTTGGCCACCGCTGCTGCCTTTGTCAATACTCACTTTTTCTTTAGACGTCAATTAGGTCTTTACTGTTTTAGTCAATTTTCTTTTAGACTTGAATTTCCTAGCAGTTGTTCTTGGGGGAACGGGCTCAGAGAAGGCTTCGTTAGAGGTGGTTGTCAGGTGAGGCCGAGCTTGCCTGGCACGAAGCCCTGTCCTGGGGCTGCCTGGTAATCTGGGGCAGCTTTGCCCTTCCCTCACGGTTAGCTCGTACTAACTCTGATGGTTACATTTCAGGCCTTTTCTTTGGGCCACTATCTGGACCATCCCGGGTAGTCTGGCCATCAGGTCTGTTCTCCGGGAATGCCCCCGGCCCGGACTCCATTTCCCAGACTCCCTTAGTGTCCTAATGTATTCAATGTTCACTGTGCCTCTGTATGTGTGTGTGTCTGTGCGTGTGCCTCTGTGTGTGTGCCTGTGGGTGAGAGAAAAAGAGAGAGAGAGAGAGAGAGAGAGAGAGAGAGAGAGAGGGGGGGGGGGGGGGAGCTGAGAGTGTGTGTGTCTGTGTCTATGTCTGTGTGTGCGTGCGTGTGTGAGTGTGTGCGCGCCGCTCGCTCGCTCGCTCGCTCGCTGGCTCGCTCTCCCTCGGAGAGTGGAGGCTCATTCACTGATTAGAGCCAGCGCTGAGAGGCAGCAGTGCACTGCTCCTTCTCTCACTCCGAAGCTCTCTCTCTGTACATGCGATCCCCGGCAGCTGGCGAGCTCAAACAGGGGGCCAGCCGCCTGCTGCTGCTGCTGCCGCCTCTGCCGCCGCCGCCGCCGCCGCCGCCACCGCCACCACCACCGTTGCTCAGCCGGGACTTTCCATGCCCCGCACTCTTCGCCTTGCTTCCCTTGCCTTCTGAAAAGTGCAGCCGCTCTCCAAAGGAATTTCCACGGTGAGGATGGAGCGCAGAAAGGGGTGTGTGTGTGTGTGTGTGTGTGTGTGTGTGTGTGTGTACACAAGGTGGAGGGGGGTAGAGAAGGGAATAGCAGGGTTGCTCGGGAACCGGGCTAACTTTCAGGGGTCGGTCTCCTGGGAACCCCTGGGAGCCACACAATATCCGCTCCCTTAACATTAGCCGACTTCTCTCTCCTCTTTCTAACTTTCCACCTGGAGTTTGGCTTATTTTGTTGTTGTTGTTTTGGTTTGGTTGGTGAGGTGGGGTGGAGGGGTGGGTGGGAGTGGGTCGGGGGAGGGATCTAGGACTTGCTTGTTGGCCCAGTGTGGAGTGTGAGAGAAGAGCAAGGGAAAAGGTGGCGGGGGGAAGCTTTTTTACGCCTTTCCAACTGTCCTTTTTAACTTTGTTTGGGTTGGTTGCCAGACTATCCTCTCCCCCGGTGCTCGGGGATGGGATGGGGGGGGGGGGGAGCGGGGAGAGAGAGAAGGAAATTCCTGCTGTTCTGGAGCTCGGAAATGGGGAGGGCTCCCCAGAGGTGTCGGCGTGGGGGGAATGGTAGCATCAGAGCGAGAAAGGGATTCGTACCCGCAAAGCACAAAAGGAGCGAAGAAACGAGGGGTCTAAAAGCAAGGGAGCAAGCCGCCAGTCGCCCGTTCCCGTGCAGCCGGGAGAAAGAGGGAGAGAGGCAGAGATCGAAGAGGGAGGGAAAGCTAGAGGGAGGGAGAGTGAGTTATTTCGGGGAACCTCGGAGCCCTACTTGTGTCTGTTCACTTGGCGGCTAGAGGGGCGGGGGCGGGAAAGAGGCGGAGGAGGGCTGGGCTGGGGAAGCAAGACTGCGGGGCAAAGAGGCAGGTGCTGGGGGAGGTGAAGAACCCCCCAGGCCTCTGTCGGCGGGTGCTCCCGCCTGATTATGCCGCTCGGCTCGGCTCGGTTCGGCAGAAGAGCCATCCGGCCTTCCCGAGGGCTCCCGGGATTTTCTGGGGCTCAAGATCTTCTGGAGCACGCTCGTGTGCCTCCATGTGTGCCCGTGTGTGTGCCGGTGTATGGAGTTACGTCTCGCTTCTGCATTGCTTTCTCTCTGACTTAGACTGAGCGACACTTTGCCAGTCCCCGACTTGGAAACAAAACTTTTCAAAGGGCCCTGGCGGCGGCTGCACCAATGCAGGGAGTCCTGCGGCCCCTGCGACCTTTCCCAGGCCGCCTGCTCACCGCCCCCTAGGCTCCAGCCGCAACCCCAGGCCAGCCCACAGGACTCTGCAGGGCCCCGGCCGTCTTGGTTCGCCCTTTGGGCTTAGCACCGAAGCCTTGTCCCTCTCCCAAGCGTACCTACCAGACCTGGGCCCAAAGCTTGGCGGTACTCGGCACCAAGCCCGCCGCGCTGGGGGCTACCCGACAGCTCGGTAGCGAGGACCACAGGGATAGAGGGGAAGGAAGGAAGGAAGCAAGCCGGCGGGTCAGGGCTCTGCACCCAGGTCAGTGGAGCCGCCTGAGCAGGGCTTAGCCTGGGGACTCGGCTCGGCTCGGCTCAGCCGGCCTGCCTGTGGGGCTTGGAGGAGGGTGCGGCCCTCAGGACTGGGGGACCCCCAGGATCGCTTCTCAGGCTTGAATAACTCGCTTCTTTCCCCTGGTTTGCACGTTAGTTCGTTTTCAGTTCTGCGGCAGGCAGGGCCACCCCGGGAGCAGCGAGAACGCAAAGATGCCGCTGCCTTCGGCTCGAGGATAGGGGTACCCCTTGTGCTGCAGGCCGCCGGCTCTGCTAGACGTTGGGGCAACGAGGGCCCGGGGTCCCCCCACTCTCTTCCCATTTCCCCAAGAGGCTTTCAACCCCGCTGGGGGGGGGGGAGGGCTGTCAAGAAAGCCCAAGAAGGGGCTGGACTAAAAAGAGGGAGAGAGCAAGCTTTGAAACCAGCCGAGCTGATGAGCTGGGGGAGACCCTCCCTCGGGACGCCTCACCGTCGCCGGCTCCTTCCTCACTGGCTTCGGCTCCCTGGGAAAGGAGACAAGAAGAAAGGAAAGCGAGGAAAGGGGAGAAGAGGAGAGGCGAGGAGAGGAGAAAAAAGAGGATAGTAGCTTAGAAAGGGATATCAGAGGGGAGCGGCAAGAGCGGGGAGAAGCGGGAAGTGCCCCGCACTGATCAGCTCTTCCGTTGTGAACTAAACCCACCCGGCGGCGGGGAAGGCGGAGGGGGAGGCCCAGCGGCGGGGTAGGTAAGCGCTGGCTCTTCCTGCCACCAGGGTGGTGGGGGGCTCTGCCGAGAGTGAGCCCCGGGGCCGAGAGGCTGCACCCACCTGTTTGTCCCTGCGCAGCCAAGCTGGACTGCTGGCCCCCCACTTCGGCACCCTCCCCACCCGTCTGCCTATTAGTTCTTCCATTTATCCGTTCCTTCTCGCCCCTAATCTCCTCGAGGCGCTGCTCACACTTTATCTGACCCAGGTCTGGGCTGCCACGGTTCCGGGGCCGCTGGGGGGTGGTGGGAGAGAAGAGAGAAGCCAGGGGCAGCGGTTTTCCGTGAAAGGTCTGTCGGCCTGAAGGGAGGCCGCGCCAGGGCAGAGCTTGCCAGAGCTCTCCTAATTCCTGGGGCTTCTGGCAAAGGCCTGTTTGACCAGTCCGGCCCCGAGCGTGGTCTTCCATCTGCCCTGGCCTCTGCTCCGTGGTCCCTTGAGCCATTTCGTTTCACAAAGTTGCAAGGTCACCATTTGGGTGCTGGGTTGCTTTTGAACGAATTTCTCCCTCCCTTTTACGAAGTTAGAGGCGAAAGCTTGGGGGAAAGGCCGGAGAGGCAGGCCAGGGCCGCAGTATGAGCCAGGGAGCTGGGGGCAAAGGAGAGGTCTTTTTTTTATTATTTTTTATTTTTGGATACACAGTTGGTGGTCGTGTCCTTAGCTGCTTTCTGAAGCGTGGGCCGAGCTTTCTGCGAGCTAGCGCAGGAGCCCGGCTGGGTCGGATAGCTGTCCCGGGGGCCACGGCTTGTACCGACTCGGAGGTGATGGATCCAGCCCCAGCCCTCGCGCAGGGAGGGCTTGGGCCCTACCGAGAGTGAGGCAGAAAGCTGACTGAGTCCGAGTCAGCCAGCCCAGAGCCCCGAAATGTGCCCGCTTTTGCGTCCTTAGTGCTTGTGGGGGCTGGGAGCAGAGGAGTGCGGGGCAGCTTGGGGTGGTTTCGGGATAGGCCGTGGAAACCAGGGCTTACCCTTTGGGCGCTCGGGGATAGAAAGGATACTCTCCAGCCGGGACACCTTGGAACTCCGCCTTTGCCTCCTTTCCTTCCTTCTAGCTCGCTCCTTTCCCCTTCCACCCTTCCTCTCTCCTTTCCTCCCTGACTTCCTTTGGGGCCAGGTCCCCGCGCAGCCTCAGCGCTCTTTGTGCTCGGCCTCCCAAGTTGCCTGGGCATTTCGGGAAAGTTGGGTTTCGCCAGGGGGAAAGCTCCAGCTGCATATTTGTGACCTCCTTGCACAAGTCGCGGACCCAGGAAGAGTTCGGTCGGGAGGGCATCCCGCTGGCACCTGTTGTGAGGCGGCAAGGAATAGCGGTGCAGACAAACGAACGAAGGCCGATAGTAGGGACCGACAGGCGGACAGGCGACCACCAGGAACCGGCCGGAGAACGAGCCCTCCCTCGGTCCGTAGTCCTGCGGCGGTCCTTCAAGCCCGGGGCTGGCCGGGATGGGATGGGATGGACGGAAGAGTGCTCGGCTCTGGCGGGGAAGGGCGGCGGCCGCCACCGCAGTACCCAGGTCCTTTAGCTTCGGCCGGGTTGCCGGGGGTGTCTAGGAGGACTCACAAGTCCTGGTCTGACCGACTTTCACTCGGGCTTTGCTTTGGCTCTTCCTGAGCAAGGCGAGGAGTGGCCCCTGCCAGGGTTCAGCCACTCTCGGCCGACCCTCCCACCCCGGACTTTCGTTGCCCTCCTCCCGCTGTGTTTGCAGACTTCGGTCTGTCCGACAGTCAGTCCCGCGGGTCCCGCTGGGGTCGGGCAGTCGGACCACTCAATTAGGACTCCCTCTAACAAGGCTGTTTGCATTTCCCTTAAGCAAGCCTGGGACCTGGGATTACCCCTCTCTCCCACCAAAAGGAAACCCCCAGACCCTGCGTGGGGCGGTGGCTTCGGCGGCTTCCAGCCCAGCCAGTCCTGGTGCTGGTGCGACCCCCCTTCCCAGACCCCCCCGGTAGCCCCACAATCTCTTTGGCTTCGCGGATTGATCTCCCTCCTTGTTGAGTTAATTCAACAAAGACTTTTTGCGATCGCTTTGGAGTTTGTCTGAAGCCGGGGAAAAGGGGCTGGTGATTTATTCGGTTGCTTTTCGATTTCTGTCTTCAGCCCTTCTTTCTCCTCCTTTCAGCGGGGATGTCAGCTGTTATTACTGCCTATTGATCCCTTTGCAAAGTGAGAAGTGAGCTAAAATTAATGTCAATTCCACTGCTCCGATCAATAGCGGGAGTTATTTTAATCTGGATTTGCACGAGGCGCTAAATTAAAAAGCGTCAGCATAAGCGTCGCTGCCCCTCGCCCGCATCCCCCTTGTTCTCAGCCCCTAGTTCTCAGCCCCTCACTCTTCCTCCCCTTGGTTCTTAGCCCCTCGTTCGAAGCCCTTCGTTCTCAACCCCTCACTCCCCTTCCTGCTTCTCGAAGGACCCACCCCCACATGGCCACCCAGAGCAACCCCCCCCCCCCACTGATTAGCTGACAATCCATATTTTTTTAATTAAGAGGGCCAGTTAGTTTTCTTATTTGGGGCTCTGTATTTAAGTCCATGACATTTTGACATTAGGAGTGTATCAACTATAGATTTTCATAATGACTGCGGGCGGCTGCCTCTGCCTACTCTGCCGCCTCCTCCTCCTCCTCTGCACAGTTTTCTGGGTGTGGGAGGCCGGGGTGGGGGGGGAGGAGAGAAGAGCCCCCCAAGCGGCTTCTAGAAAGTGCAGGGAAGAATTACAAACCCTAAACGGAAATGCTCCTGATTTATTCCCGGTGTAATGAAGTTTGCAAAAGAATCCGGAATTAGGGGTGAGTGATTCACAGGGTCCTTCCTTCTGCTGAGCTCGACTTGCTGCCTCGGCCGCCAGATTACTAATTTATGAAACACGTTGAACAGAAGGAGGTGAAGTAGGAGGAAGCCGAAAGAACTCGGGGATAAGGGTCATTCCCGGGGTCATTTTCTATAAGAAAACACTCCCTTCCACCATCCCCTCCTCAATGTGCGTTTGGCGTTGGCCATTTCTCCCAGCCCTCTTGCCCAGGAGGGACCCACCATTATTGCTTTTGGCCAACCAAGTGTCCTGTCTGTGTCTGGTGTGGTGAAGGAAGGGCGGTTGTGAGTAGCGGGACCCACTTGCCAGGCTTCCCTGGTTCGGTTTGTGAATATGCATCTGCCTTGAAAACAGCCGGACGCAGGGTTCCTATCCTTGTCAGGCTAACCAGGCTCTCCTTGCCAAATCTTCCCTGCTCTGCTCGAACTTGACAGGAAAAGTTATTTAAAATTTGGAAGAGAGAAAAATCCGTTAATGTGAGATGCATAATCTGGTAATTTAGCAGTGATGTCTATAAGGAAGAGTGCCAAATGAGGAAGCAATCTGATGATGTCCACTCATTTTCACAATTAATAATAGTCATGGAAGCGTCTGGTACAGGATGGGAGAAGGAAATGTTATCATTAAGGCCAAGGATGGGATTTTATACCGTTTGTTAACCGAGGCTCCTCCATTCAAGGAATACAAAAGGTTTTCCATTAGAAAGATGCTCTTTGGGCACGGTTTAGTTGCAGTGAGTGACTCTTTAGATTCAAAGGGCGTGATTTCTGGCAGCCTGGGGTGTTGGGGTTTTTTTTTAATCATATGGTGTTGTTCGGGTGCCCTTTGTGGTCTTTCTATTAATCATATTTTTTTTAAGCTAATAGTTCTGGATCCACCTTCTGCTGTGTTCATTCCTGGTGTGTAGCCCCGCCCTGCATAAACTACCAGGAAAAAACTCTGAGAGCAAGCCGAGAATTGAAGAACATCTTTCCCAGCTCCGCATGTGCTCTGGGGGCCTCTGAGCGAGCACCAAACTCTGCCTGGACCAAAATTAGTCAGAAATTTGGTTACCCTTTTACTCTAAATGTTAACGGTAGATTTAAGCAGTTTACAAATTGACTTAAGCGAGTGCATTAGTAACTAAAATTAATGATCTTTTTGTTGTTGTTGCCCCTGAAAGACAGGCACTTCCAGAGAGCATTGCCAAAGACACCCACTCCATTTTTCATATTATTGGAGAGACCAGGCACGTTATGATAGAAATCTTTGCTCACTTACAAAAAAGAGGGGAGGGGGACGGCTATGTGTAGACACGTATCAGTTATGGGGAAGCTTCATTTGGGAAAAAAAAGTCCTTGATAATATGTAAAGTTGTGGGTTTGTGTGTATATACACATAAGTATTTACACTATACAATATACTTTATGTTGTCACCTGCTTACATACATCACATGTATCCATTTAAATTCATATAGCCATGACTGGGGGGGGGGGGATTGGAAGGGTGTGGTGTGGTGGTGGTGGTGGTGGTGGTGTGGTGGTGGTGGTGGTGTGTGTGTGTGTGTGTGTGTGTGTGTGTGTGTGTGTGTGTGTTGGGGGGAGGGCCATGTATGAAAAACAATTATAACTGCATCTGTTGTAGCAAACCAGCCCTGCCTTGGGTGGGTGGGGTATCAAGACAGAATCACTTTAAAATCTGGTATATATGGTGACCTCATTTACCCAGGGAATATTGTATTTGGAGATTTTGTGTTTTTTTTCCTTGCTGGGCTCAGGCGCATTTCACCCGGAACGTGTAGGGACCAAAGTCAGCTACGCGTACATCACAGTAAGTTGTCTATTGATTTTTCTGAATGAAAACGGTCGGATGCTGCTGCTGCCCAGTGACTCCTGAAGCCTGTGGTGTCTGTTCCCCAAGCGCCTGGAAGCCAGGAGGATGGAGTTGCAATCACTCGGGCTTTCCCTTTTTTCTTTTCCCTGACCTTCCTCCCTCCCCCTTTTTTCTCTTTGATGTCCCTGCAGGTCTTGGAAGGGGATGATTCCCCAGTAATCTTCCCTGCCTCGACCCCAGGTGCTGCTCTGCCTTCCTCCCTCCCTCCCTTCCAGGGAAGACTGTTTCTTGTCTGACTCCTGCCATCGAAAGAGACTCCGATGGACTTACACCGGGCAGCCTTCAAGATGGAGAACTCATCCTACCTTCCCAACCCATTGGCATCCCCAGCCCTGATGGTCCTGGCATCGACAGCGGAGGCCAGTCGGGATGCCTCCATCCCTTGCCAGCAGCCCCGACCCTTTGGGGTTCCTGTCTCCGTAGATAAGGATGTGCATATCCCCTTCACCAATGGCTCCTACACTTTTGCCTCCATGTACCACAGGCAAAGTGGGGTGCCTGGCACCTTTGCCAACCGTGACTTTCCCCCTTCCTTGCTGCACCTCCACCCCCAGTTTGCACCCCCAAATCTAGACTGTAGCCCCATCAGCATGCTGAACCACAGTGGCGTAGGGGCTTTCCGCCCCTTCGCCTCCACTGAGGACCGGGAGAGCTACCAGTCGGCCTTCACGCCTGCCAAGCGACTCAAGAACTGCCATGAGACAGAGTCGCCCCACCTGCGTTTTTCTGATGCAGATGGCAAAGAGTATGACTTTGGGGCCCAGCTGCCCTCGGGTTCCCCCAGCTCCCTCAAGGTGGATGACACTGGCAAGAAGATCTTTGCTGTTTCTGGCCTCATTTCTGACCGGGAGACTTCATCCAGCCCAGAGGACAGAAACGATAGATGTAAGTAGCAATCCTGTGCACCCCTGCCCCACTTCCCTTGGGTCAGCTTGACCAAATGCTGTGCTCAACAGGTCAGTAGCGCCTCTGGCACTCCTGCTGAAAAGACTCTCTACCTGTATGCCTGCCTCAATAGCTGTGGGCTGGGGGGGTGGGGGTGGGAAGCTTGTTACCTCTCTTCAGTGGGCAATGATAGATTCTGAATTGAAATGTCTTTCTGCAGGCAGTCAGGCAGGGAGGCGGGCAGGTTCCCAAGCGACTTGCTGTGTTGTCCTTGTGTGGGCAGTATCCCTTGGGGGTTCTGCGCCCCCAAGTGCTGGGGGCAGGGGGCTGAGTCCATGTTTGACCAGGCTATGGAGGGAGCTTGTGGGTTCCCAAGGCCCTTTGCTGGCTTTCCCCCTTAGTTCTCTGGTCTCTGAATCATTTCTGGATCTCTTCTTCTCAGGCCACAGCTAGCAGTCAGTCTTCAGTCCATTTCCCGGCCTTCTTTCAGCAGTGGTTTGTGTGGGGTAGAGAGCAATGAAGGGCAAAGGTTGATCACCAAAGGAGTCTTGTAATAGTCGTATCTCCTTAGTATTCTGGGGCTAGTCAGCTAGCATATTTGCGGGAATGCCAAGACAGACACAACTGCTCCTGAGGGTCTCAGGTGTGTTCTTGTGACCTTTAATGCCCTCTGTGGGCACAAACTGCTCCTTTCTAGGGGCTGATAAACAGAATAGAGCCTTTGCAGGGAAGGGGCTGAATCCTCTGGTCCCTCAACTGCCCCGCCCCATCCCCACCCCCACAGCCCAGCAGTACAGGACTCTCAGTTTGGAGCTTTGGGGCAGTATGGAGACAGAGTGGCTTTCTGCCAGCCTGGGGAGAATTTATGAAGCGAGGGGTTTTCTTTCCACCCATCCCTTTGTTCTTGGATTTTGCTTTGTTTTATTTTCTTAAGAAAACTACAGCTAAGGTTTTCTTTTCGCTCTTCTCTACTCTATTCCCTAACACCCCCCCCCCATCTCCCTACAGCCCCCAACACGAATACCATTTTTTCTCTTCACTTTATGATGCCGGGGAGAGTAATAGAGACGTTGCAACTCTCTCCCCTGTCGGCCCTGCTTCCTCTGGCTGTCTCCTTGAATTAGGCACTGTGTTAACTTCCCAGCGCTAAAAGGCATCTGCCTAAACCCAGCGTACCTTTTCAATAAAAGTCATCATAAAATCAACCTGCCTTGTAAATCCATCGCTCTTGGTTTTGAAATATGTTGTGAGTGTGTCTTTTATGTCAGTGTCTGCAAGCCTAGGACCTTCCCACTTAGGAAGAAGGCTGCCCTTGCCCACAGTACAACTGTTAGCTGGGGCTTTCACTCACTTTTTCTCTAGCTCTTCTTTCCCCCTCTCACTTTCAGTGACTCACATCTGGCTGAGTGCTGGCTCCCCTTTCACTCTGATCTGGCTCTCTGGATAAGCCTGCCTTAGGTGCTGTACGGGGACTTTCCTGTTGTGCTGTGGGGCTTTCACCCCTAGTAGTGTAGGAGAAGGCAAAGAGAGCTGGGGCTTACTTCCCTCTTGCTCAAAGCTGTCCTAGGTCAACGTGTGTTAAGGTTGCTGCCTCCTTTCTGCTAGCAGCACCACTTGGAAATGAAACTGATTCAACATGCTGTATGGATTGAGATTCTTCTCTCCATTCAGATCCCTGGCAGTTCTAGTCTGTCTCCCCCTTTTCTTTTTTATCCCCAACCTCCATCAAACAGACACCCAGGGAAGGCGAAAGCCTGTTAGTCAAGTCAGAACTCATAGATGTGGAGATCCATTCCCCCTGCGGGTGTCATAGCCATAACTCTTCCCTTCCCTGGTTTGCATTGTGTGTGCTGGTGCCTTCCCCCACGGAGATGGATACCTACCTCACACAGGAATACGCCTGGGTGGAGAAAAAATGAAATGAGGCTGTCTCCCAAAGTGAAATGGAATTCTGACCTTGAAATTAATGAGATGCTGATCAGCAGGGAGGGGAAACCTCTTCATTTCAAATTTAAGTATTAGAGAAACTGCGAGAGCCCTTTCCCCTTAGCTTAATTTATGAACAGTCTTGCCTTTTCCAGAGGACTTTTTTCCTTTCTCTCCCCCTGCCACAATACTAAATCTGTAGGAATGTGTGAGAGTAGCTTATATGCATACCCAGATGGTTATGTTAGCACAGAGAAAAAAAAAAACAAAACCAAATTTAAGTTGGGTTCAGGGCTTGACCCAGAACACTAGTTCTGTTGAGGAATGTCTGAGCAGAGAAGATCCTAGCACAGGAGTCTGTAACTCCCTTGGAGAGGGCAGGAAGAGGGGGATTCCACCTTCTCTTGACCTTGTTTTAGGGAGCAGATCAGTGCTTCACTGTGGCCTTATGGGGTGGGGTGGGGTAACGATCATGGGTGGTTTTTTTTTTCCTTGAGAAATCTTCATAAAACAGGAGAAAACCTTTTTCTTCTGAGAAGGGTTGGAGAGGCAGCATGACAAGGTCTGCAGTGGCTTCTTGGCTCCTGTCATACTCTGGTGGGGGCGAGAGGATTTATGGGCTGTTTTATGTAAATACATATTTAAGAGCCGTTAGAAAGCCTGATTATTCCCACTAGACGCCTTTCAGGCCCTCCCTGCAGAACCTCTTTGAAATAAGTACTATTTCTGAGATAATCAAGGAACAGTGTATAAGAATGCCTCCCGGACCCAGCTGGAGCTGGGTAGGTAAAGGTGGGGTCAGGATATACTTAGAGTGCAAAGAGGCAGGCTGCTAGACTTGAACTTGGTTGGCTGCTGGTCACGAAGGTATTTGGATTTTTCATTCTATGGTGATTAATTCTTCAGATAATTTTTCAAAACTTGTGTTCTTTTCCAGAAAATGTTAAAAAGTTATTTTTTTTTATAATTCAAAAACAAGGACTACAACAAAATTCCTGCAGAACTATGGAGCTGGAGTTTCTGTGGACCAGGTTTCAACACAATTTAAGGGTTTTAGGACCTTGGAAAATGGGTTTTGTAATGGAAACCCCAGCATGACCTTTCCCATCCTGTGCCCAACTATGGGAGTAGATGTGAGAGATGTGAGCGTGGCTAGTATATGCCTCTATGTGTGTCTAGGTGGGGTGAAAAATGTACATTTTCTTATCTTTAAAAAATTATTGAAATCTTCTGTTTTTACATTTCCAATTTTATATCTCTCCTCCCTCCCTAGCAAGCTATCTCTTCTAAGACTAAAAAAGAAGAAAAAATCAGTTTAGCAAACTGGACCAACATCTGGCAGTATGGCAATGTTCTACAGCCATAGTCCGACTTCCCCCCCACCCCCAACCTCTGCAGAGAAGGAAGGGAGGCGGTTTTTTCTAATTTCTTATTCAGGACCAAGCTTAGTCACTGGGATAATAACATAGTACTTATGTTCCTTTTCTTGTTCTTCCCATTTACATGTCTATAGTCATCATGGCAACATTGTAGCTGTTATTTTCTTGGTTCTTCTAACACCTCTCTGCATCAGTTCTTGTCTATGTTTCTCCTGATTCTTCTTCATTACTGCTTTTCCTGGTGCAGTAATATTTTCTCACATTCATGTGCCACAATTTGTTCAGTCACTCATCAGTTGATGGGAATCTTTGTTTCCACTTCTTTGCTACTATGACAACCACACACACAAAAAAGGCTATTTTAGCTCATGAGGTGTTCCCCTTGCTCTTGGTTGAAAGCTGGACTTCTTTAGGAGATATGTGGACACTCCAAAGTGGGGAGTATTTCCATTTGCTTGCTCTCAGCCCTGGGATTTCTGGACCTCTCTGTCAACAAATTCATTATTTCTGCTTTGCTAAGGTTTCATGGTAGTGAGAAGTTATCTCTCTCTTCAGAGTCTGCCCTGTCTGTCCTGGAGAGGAGGTGGGTGAGTCTTGGAAGGGGTATCAACTCTGGCTGGCAGAGGAGCTAAGGATAGAGAAAGGAAGAGCATTTTTGTTTGTCTCCCCTTCCCAAGCTCTTCTCTTTGACCTCTTGTCTGAGGAATTGTATGCTATGGGGACAAATGGTCATTATGTGTCATGGGGGACTGTGGGTCTGGTTCCCAAAGTCTGCCCTTTAAATCAGTTCATCTTTATCCAAGGATTCTACCTGGTGTTCCATGCCATTATCCCTATAGTTATTACCCACCCTGGATTACTTTGATAGCCATTAGGTTTTTGATTCCTTCATTGCTTAAGAGTTTCCCCCAGGTTGCCTCCTATGGGCAACCTCTTCAACACCCACATTTCTGCTCTGATTGTCTCCTTGTCCCCTGGGCCTCTCTGCCCACCAGTTCCTTCTGCCAGGGTTGTGGTGGTCCAGTATAAACCCTTTCCTCCCTTCAAATGTGAGTTTTAGTTCTCTGAGCTGGAGCCTGTGAAGGATCTTGGGGCTGGGGATCAGATCTGGTGTGCATGGAGAGTTCAGCAAACATTTATTAAGTACCTACTATGTGCCAGGTCCTAGCTAAATCCATGCAATGAAAGGTAAAAAACAGTTTCTGCTCTCAAGAAGCTCACAGTCTAATGGGAGAAATAATAGAGTTGACTCTACTGGCCTGACCTGCCTTCACCTTCTCATGGCAACCCTAAGCAAGCATCACACAACAGTACTATTTTTCACTCCAGAGAAATCTTTGGGTTGACTGGTTCACTTCATTCCCTTTTGCCTTGACCCTTTTCGGGTAGCTATTATTGAAATATTTCTTCAGGCAACTAAAGGAATGAACAGTGCCGGAGGGTCAGGGTGTGCTGCCACTCCTAGTGGCCCTTCTTTGTGCTGGCCTCAGATGCAGCAGTTTGGAAAATGATCGGATTCCTGGGGCCGCAGTCTCACCCTGATGGTGGTCGACTATGACCACTGCCTAGGTGGAATTTGGATGGGGGTGGGGAGGTGGGTGTAGCCAAACGGCCTCCTCTTTAGGTCCTGAGTGAGCCAACCTGGGGGTGGTTGTGCTTTGGACTTTGGAAAAAATGAGGGTCTCTGATAGCCGTACTTTTCAAACAGACAAGGCTGACCCTTATTCAGTTACAATCCAAGTCAGAGTGAAGGCCCTCCAGCTAAACTTGCATTCTCCGGAGCAGAGGCGGGGAAGGGGCTAGGTGGGGTCTGAAAGAGCGGCTCCCCCACCCCTACCCAGTTGTCCTCTTCCATGAGGCAGCGGACACACAAGACACCCAACTACCCTACTCTTCCTCTGGGAGGGGGGACTCCTTCTCCTCCCAAATAGGGGGATCAGGCCACAATCTTCCTCGGAGTGGGGAGGGGAGCAAGCCCTCAATCCTCTTCCCGGTGGGAGGAGGACTGACTCCCAACCCTCATCGTTCCCGTGGGGGTGAAAGGGCCCCCAATCCTCTTCTTACTTCGGAGGTGAGGGCCAGGGGTTAGGGGGAGAACTTCCTCGGTGGGTGGGTGGATTTTTGTTGCTCACTCCCACCCCGGGCCAAGACTCCCTTTCATGCTGTATGGTTTCATTGTCTTGTTGGGATAAAGAAATGTTTGAACAGTTAAAGTGGGGCCGGACTGGATGGGAGCGGTCCCTGATGGCCGCTGCAGAGCCATCTGGCCTGGCTTGGCTCCGGGCTTCCTCACCCGCCCGCCTGGTTCGGGGTTTCGCTAGCTAGCTCACTGGGCTGCGGGCAGGCCTGCGGTGCACGGCCGGAATGCCTAATCACCATGGTGAGAAAACGGCCTCGGCGACCGCTTTCTCCCCTTCCCTCCCAGCCCTCCTGCCCGCCAGCCTGCCGGCCGTCAATTGTCATGCAGAAGCGATCGGGTGGCGGTTTCCAGGAGCGGCTGCGCCTCGGCTGCCGGCCCCGCCCGGGTCCCCGCGCTTCTCCTCCCTTCTCCTGGACTTGCTTCCTCTCGCTTGCCCTCGCTTCCCCTAGCCCTTGCCTCTCCTTTCTCCTCGCCTCTCCTCCCCTCGCCTCTCCTTCCTTCTTGCCTTGTTTTCCCTCGCCTCCTCTCTCTTCTCTTCCCCTAGCAGAAGGGTGCCTTGTAATTGATCTTTGGGGGGAGGGGCTGGGAGGACAGATGAGGGGCGAGAGGCGGGGTTGGAGGGAGGGACGCTTTTCTCAGTCGAAATATTTGCCCCTCACAGTCTGTCTATGCCCCTGGGACAGCTTTCATGTGGTTTTCCAACACGCTAGTGAGCTCCTCATCTTTCCATGATGGACTGGCGAGGCTGGCGCTGAGCTCCCAGGCCTGGCTGTGCCTGGCTTGTGAGCTACAAGCCGGACCGGGCGGGGCCGGGCCGGGCCGGGCCGGGCCGGACCAGGCCAGGGAAGATTCATTCCCTCGCGCGCATTGCTTTCTTTCCCCTAGATGGGAACAAAACAACCCGAGCGAGGCCAGGGACTGAAGAGAGAAAGGTGGAGAGCAAGGTTGTCTGCCGGCCGGCGGGCCAACACTCAGCTCCATTCTCCTGCCTCCTCCTGCTAGGTGCGCGGGCCTCAATTTCTCCTGCAGTATTCAGGGGTCCTGAAAGGACGGACGAGGCCGAGGGCTGAGGTCCTCTCAGGTGTCTGCCGACCTGGACAGCTGCGTGTGTATCTGGCGGTACCTCTCTCTTCTTGGCCCCGACCAACCACATCTTTCAGGGCAGGCATTCTTTCTCTTCCAAGCTTCATCTTGCCATTTCTGCCCAAATCCCTAGGAGTATTTCCCTGGGAGAGGCCAGATTTCTCGATAATTCGGAGAAGCCGAGTTTGGCCCCAGCCGGGGGGCTGGAGAGTGGAGGGGTGGAGAAGGTACCAAGGAAAGCAGCAGAGCTGTATCTTGCCCCTCCGGGAAGCTCCTCCCTCAGCTTGCCCCAGGGGCCCCAGGTGGCTTCGCCTGTGTCCCCTTTTGTGCTGCTTTCACAGATTGCATCCAAAGAATAAGGCTAGTTCTTTCCCCTTTCCTCCATCAATCAGAGAAGAGAGTACTGAAAATAGAATTTGAGTTTTACATGGAGTTTTCTGAAATGTGTAACCCTTTCAGCACACCTGTGTAAGACGTGTGCTTTGCCTGAATATACCCAGACCTGTAATTTTTACGTACCAGGTATGTCTCCGTGGTACCAACAAGAGTTTATTAAGCTCCTACTATGTGCCCGAAGGCACTGTGCTAGAGGGTGGTGATAGGCTAACAAACAAAGGAACAATACCTACTGGCAGGGAGACAGGCCAGCAGATTTGGATTGAGGCTTTTTCTTGACGGTGCATTTAGTAAAAAGGAGTCTTGTCTAAAGCCCCCCCAAAGAAGCCCTCCACTCTGACTCCTAGCTAAACTCAGCTTTTCGTTGTTGTTCCTTCCAATAGTTAACTTCCTGTCTTTCCCAGGGTCGTTTGTCTCCCCTTTAAGCAGAAGAGTTCTGGAGACTGGGGCGAATCGTTGTTTACACTGTGGCAGTTGTAAGGCTTTGGAAAGCCTGCTCCGGGGTCGTAGCATTGGTGGTAGGGTGGCCGCTTCTCTGCCCATGGGTGTGTGCTGCTGCCTAGACTCCCGTAAGGTGCATTGGGCTTTGGGCTGCTCCAGCACACACTATTGCTTCTCTGAGGGTAAAGGGGGGTGGGCGGATTGTCAGCAGGCAACTTCCCTAATTGCATTGCAGTCCTCTCTAATGTTTCCTGCGGGGCTCTGTGAGGATTGGGCTGTGGAAGAAGGGGGTTTGGTAGGGGTCAGGACCAGTGAAAGGCTAATACCTGTTCTGCAGTCAGGCTAGTAGATGCCCAGATAATGGAATGACTCTGTCGTTCTCTTCTCCTGGGGACTGAGGCTTTCCTGCTGTAGAAAGATCTCATTTTAAGTTTCTCTTTTATTTTTTAACCATTGACCAAGGTGGTGTCGGCAGCTCTGATGCAGTGTTACCGATGATCACTGGCACTGGCTCCCCTGGCAGCTCTTTCACATAGTCCTGGGCTGTGGCCAGATGCTTTTGTTAGAGAAAGGGGGAAGAAGGAGGTTTGGAAAAAGACTAGAAAGATGCCTTGAGAGCAGATACTCAGGAAAGGAAAGGAGAGCTATTACCATGAGGTGGTAAGGTCTTTTTCTTTTATGACTATAGGCAAAAAAGTCTTGTTAAAAAGTGTCCTTTAGAGAGATGGACAAAATGTATTTCATGACAGAAAAAAGTGGTTTTTGTATTTAATCTCCCATCTCTCTAGAAACCTAAAATGGAGTCAACTTTCTTCGGAAATATTCTTCCCTCAGTGCTTCAGGCCCTGCCAGAGAGGTGACGATATTGATGGGCTATTTTAGAAAAGGAAGATGTCAAAATCCTGGGGTGGGGGAAGTCCTAATGTATGCTGGCCAGCCCCAAATGCAGACATTTGACAATCATTTTTCTCTCTCTGTATTGACAGTGACTTGGAAGAAATGAAAGTCTTCTTCTGGGGGGAAATGTGGTATTCTGAGTACCTTCTGCTCAGCAGGGGTTGAGCCTCAGAAAGGCTCAGTGCCACTCACAAGGCGGGGCCTTTGGTCTGGTCTCTAGCAAAATCCAATCCAGTAAACCTGGGCATGACTCACCAACCAAGTGTCATGTTCTTCCACTGACATTCGTTTGTGATCCAAGGCTTATAGCTTTGCATCTGTCCTAGAGCAAAGAGAGACAGAACTGCTGAACACAGCTCATCCCTTCCTGCTTCATTCCAATTAGGCTTATAGAGCTACAGGTCTGTGTTTTAGACTCCTAAAGACAATTCATAGTTATTAGTTAATCCCTTTCTTAGATCAGGTTTCCTTTTAGAAAATCACAGAATTTTAAGGTTGCAAGTGGTCTTGATGGCTATCTAACCATATCTCTCAACTCTATAACTAAAAAATAATCTCTTATTACTTACCCCAAAGTGGTTGGAGGAGCCCACTAGCTCTCCAGGCTGTCCTTCCCCCTTTGGGATAGCTCTTATGTTTAGGAAGTAGAAATACACAAACTCAGATTGTCCTCTGTCATTCCCCCCTCTCCCTCCACTTTACTCCTGACCCTGGCCTCTTGGGCCAAGTAGGACAAGGCTGATCCTTGCACCAAAGGACAGCCCTTTAAACACTTAAACACAGCCCTCCTGTGCCTCCTGAGCCTTTTCATATCTGAGATAATCACCTCTCATTAGCTTCTTGAACTGATCCTTTGTGTGATAGACTCAAGACCCTTTAACTTTCCAGGTTGGCCTCCTTTGGATTTTCTCTATCTTTTTTTTTTTTTTTTGATGGTGGTTCCTTACTCCATATAGTCTGATCAGGGCAGAGGACGGAGGAACTCTCCCTTCTGTCCTCATCCCTAGAAGTTCTGTCTTTCTTAATGCAGCCCCCAATCCCATGAGTTTCCTCTGCTGTCACATCACACTGCTTACGTGAGCTTGCAGTCCACTAAAACCCTAAGATCTTTTTCAAGCTGTCTAATCATGCCTCCTCGTCTTATACTTGTGAAATCTACAAAGTTCGTCCTATGAGGCTTAGGCAGATAAGTGTCTAAGTAGACAGAGTGCTAGACCTGAAGTCAGGAAGTCCTGTTCAAATCTGGCCTCAGATACTTATTAGACGTGTGACCCTTGGCAAATCACTTAACCTCTGTCTGCCTTAATTTCCTCAACTGTAAAATGGGGATAATATTAATGATCTACCTCAAAGGGTTGTTGTGAGGGTCAAATGAGACTATATTTGTAAAGTACTCTGCAAACCTTAAAACATTCTATAAATGCTAGTTATAATTATTATTTGACTTAGTGTTCTGACCTGTCAAGATAGATGTATAGCCAAAGTATTGATTAAATGCTTATTATGTATCTGGTACAGTACTAAGCATTGGGTATATAAATGCAAGCACAAAAGACAGTCCAAACCCCCAAGGATTAATGGGGAAGACAACATGCTGAGGGCACTGGAAAAGGGGTGTGGAGTTTGCCTGGAGGTGGAGTGGTGGCCTGGATCTGGGCAAGATAAGGCAAAAGCCCAATTATCAGAACCAGGGGACACAAGGGTCAGAGCTACATTGTGGGGATGGACAGAAGTGATGAATGGAGGCTGCATGGAGAAGACATCCAGGAAGTGGCATGGAAGCCTGCTACCTGGCAGGAGATAGGTATCTTGGACCCAGACTGCCAACCAGTGTAACTCTCTCCCAGTTTAAGGTCACCTGCAAATTTAGACAATCCAAGTCATTGATTAAAAATTTTTTAAATAATCCAAAGGCCAAGCATAAATTCCTGAGACACTCCACTGGAGACCTTCTGCTAAACTAAAATTAAAGCAGTCAGCAACTCCCTTGGCTCAGGAACCAATGAGTGGCTCATGCCATCATTTCAAAGTGTTCATGTCCTTCAGAACTGAGTTACCACATGGCTGGAAGCAGCCAGGTTGGGAACATTGCTCTCTGATCCAAGTAGACCATCTCTAAAAGCTGGTTACACAGAGAAGTTTATATTTGATCCTAGAAGTAATAGGGAGCCACTAGTGGGGAGTAAATGGAGTGACATGGTCAGACCTGAAGTTTAGGAAAATCAATTTGGCAGCTGAGTGGAGTATATTTCGTGTAAGGAGAGACTTGAGACAAAGAGACCAATTAGGAAGCTATTTCAATAATCTAGGTGATAGTTAAGCAGGGACATAACTAGGATGGTAACTGTATGCATCGAAAGAATGTGTTGTATCTGAGAGATGCTAATGAGATAGAACCCAACAAGATTTGACAAGAGATTGGACAGGTAGGATGAGTGATCGTGAGGAGTAGAGGACACATTGAGATTTTGAATCCAGGTAATTAGAAGGAAAATGCTGCCCCTGCTTTAATAGGGAAGTTCAAAAGAGGGGTTGGCTTGGGGAAAGATATTGAGTTTTATTTGCATCATAAAGTTTTTTGAGACATCCCTCCCTCTATATGCCAAGATCATTCAAGTTTCCTTGAAAGATATAAACCAGAAACAACCCTATTCAACATCACTCGGATCATAAAACATCAGGTGAGGCATAAAATAGGGAGCTGTATGCTCACCATAGGTGTTCACTGCTGTGATAACAAGCAGCCAGCCCAGAGTCTAAGTTGAAGAGGGATTTCCTGTCGATGCTGGCATCTTCCAGATGCTCCTATTTGCAGGTGACATTGTGTTGGTTACACTTAGTCCTGGAAGGTGAAAAATCTTCTGAAAGAGACCTGAATTCAAAGGGATTTGAGTTGACCATCCACACAAGAAAGACCAATTGGATGAAGAATTACCTGGATTACACTATGTGTTCCAATGAACACTTGATAAACCTTGTCAATCAGTATATGTATCTGGGACAATGCATACAAATGAAGGACACTTTGGGTCTAGAATTGAACAAGAGAAGGGGAACAGTTGGATTTTCTTTAGGAAATTGCAAAGTACCGTTGATATTCTCAAGCTTCCTGTGAAAGCAAAGACCCATATTTTTAATATCAACTTATTCTCAATATCGCTGCACATGATACCTGATATATACAATAGCCTCTACAGAATTAAAAATAAAGTGTCATGCAGAGGATGATAAGTGGGTGTGAGAAGGCTAAAACAAGGAACCTATGAGGAACTCAAGGAACAGGAGCAAAAAATATTGTTCAGGCATTGTATGATAGGAAGATGGGCTGGTGATGCAGCAAGGCCAAAGTATAAAAGGTAACCTTTCAATATCAGGAAAAAGGAGGAAGGCCTTTAGTACATTCAGATAGACCTCACTGTGCCATTCTTTAGTAAGGAGCTGGATAAAATTCTGCATGTGAATATGTTGTAGTTTGTATCATTTGAGAGTTCTCCCGAATGGATGAAGTTTGGGACCCATTTGAGTCCGAACTCCTACTAGAGCTCAGTGTCTAATAGTTGGTGATGTGAGACTGGAGCTTAGGAGAGAGACTCGCGTCTCTGCTGTGTCATGCCTCAATGCTAGGCTTGTGTATGGTTTCTGAACTGCTCATCTGTTTCTTCTTTCTGCCCAGGTGGTCTGTAGTATATACTCTAATGAGAAAATTGCTTCTGCTTTTCTTTCCCCAAATGCTTTCCATCACTAGTTTTAGCCCATACCAAGCAGCATTTGTATTTCCCCATTTGACCCTGAACCTGCACAGTGTGGTGATTCTCCCAGTATGTTGCTCTTCTGTTTGTCAAGGACACAGGTCGTTCTTGGGTTGCACTTCTGCAGGGCTATTGGGTTTTCAAGCCTATGGAATATGATTGACTCCCTTTGCATTTTGCCTCTCCTTTGGTAAAGATCTGCCTGGTGACAAATGTTCCTTTTAGAAGTCAGCCTCTAAAGGGAGCAAAAACCTTTGCAAGTGGTGTTTTCTTTGCAATACCCAGAGCAAAACTCTTCCCCACCAAAGAGATAAGTGAATTCCATGTCTTGGGAAAAGTTTCCTATGTCTTGAAGCCATGATTTTGATTATTCTAGGAATCTGAAAGGGGTTTATAAGTGAGGGGAGTAGGGGCCATCCTTGGAGGAATGTAAATTACTAGTAGCTGGACTGGGCTATGCTGGGCTGGGCTACTTCTTAGTGAGGCTCCCTCCCTCCTACCCTCTTTCTTTTCTGTTCTCCTGTGTAGAACACTCTGACCCATTCAGTTCCATGATTAGGCTCAGCCAGCAGCCTCTCCCTTCCTTAATCCTCTCCACTCAGCATTAGGCAGGAACTCCTGTGTCTGTCTTACTCGTCTCTTTCACTCTTGATTTTGGTAGGGCCTAATGATGCAGGACCAAGGTCATTTTACAGACAGGGAAATGGAGTCTCTGAGGAGGGAAGTGATTTGGCTCAGGCTAGTAATCCAGACAGAAGTCTGGCTAGAGAGGTCAAATCCCCCTAACTATGAATTCTATTGTTCCCCTCTAAGTTAGATTCTGATAATAAAACTCTAGTTTATCTACTTACCATGGGACATGGTGGAAATAAATGGGACACTGGCAATCTCTTTGTGCTGTTGATATTGGAGGGGGGAAGGTATATGCCATAAAATGTTTTATAACAGTATTTGATTCATATTAGAACTCATGAGTCTTTGCCTTCTGTTCCTTAGATCCCAAGTTATATACTACTTTCCCCCTTCCCTGTATGTAAACAGATCTGTGAACCTTCCCCCTCCCCCAACTCTGTGTAACAGCTTCCCCACATGATGGATGGATTGTCTCTGCTTGGGGAAGGCTCAGGACTGGGCAGGAAGGGGGCCTTGTAGGTCAGGCTGGTGGAAGCAGGGGGCATTGGTGTGGACTTGGCAGGGCTGGGTTGGGAGAAGGCAGTCAGCATTTGTGGGGTCTTTGTATTAGTAGGGAGCTGGCAAGCTGAGGTTGGTAGCATTTGTGTGCCCTGTCTTGCACATAAGCAGTTACTCACTGTCCATTTCTATGGATGGACAGGCTTCCCCAGGGTTCCTTTCTTTCCAGAAAGAAGGCCCTTTAGTACTTATAAATATCCATAGGTAGCTGCCTACCTACAGGGTGCCCCAAAAATCACCATTGCAGTTTTAAATTTTCATAGCTTAAAATAGCACTAAGACTTTAGGGACATGCTGTATGTTGTGGGGAGTCAGGAAGAGGAAAGGATCACCAGGGTCAGAGAAGCAGCTGGGGGGGGGGGGAGGAGAATGTCTTAGTTTAACTATTGGACCTCAAAGATGTAGGACATTTCAAATGAGCTGAGCGTTCCTAGTATCCCTTTTTCCATCTGGGCTTGGTCTGCTGTCTGCATCCAAGGGAAGGAAGAGCCCCAGGTAGGGAGTGACCGGGGTGGGTTGTCTTTGCAGATGGCGACCTTCTTGAACTCATCTCCCCGAGGACCCCACATGCCATGGATCCTTCTATTAGGAAGAAAGCTGCTGTGAGATTGATTGTGCTCTTTTTGTTTCTGAAAAAAATAAACAAATTTAAAAATTAAAAAAAAAAAACTAAAAAAACCCCTTAGCTCCAAATTCTATCAATGCTTAAGAAATTCTTTGGAGAAAAGGAAAGTGGAGAGTTGGAGCAAGGAGGACTGGGGAGGAGTGGGGAGGAGTGACACCCAGCCGTGGAGGCGCAGCTTAGCAATCTTCAGCTGCAGCTAGGACCCAGCCTGAAGCTAGCTTCCTTCCTGAGCAGTAAAATTAAAAAAAAAAAAAAACCCACCCAACCTTAGAACAACAAAAGTCTGGATGTTCGGGCTTCCTTCCTGACTGGCCAGCAACCTAGTGGGGCTTCATTCAGTAGGTCAGAGCAGCAGCCACAGGGAGAAGAGGGGGCGGGGAAGCTTTAACCCTTCCCTAACCACAGAAATGAGATGTTTGCTTGAAGATCCTGTCTTCAGAACCCTCCCCCGCCCAACCCTCTTTGCCCAGGATTCTTTGGGAGAAGTACTTCCATTTTGTCTGCTCAGTGCTAGAGGGGGCTTATTCCAGAGACGCCTGACCTTCCTCATTTCAGAGATGAAAAGCCGAGTGACATTTAAAGTCCGGCAGTCACCTTCATGGAAGTACAGGGATCTTGGTGCTCAGCTCTAGAGTTTCTGATCTAGTCTTTTGGTCGTTGACTTTTTCCTAGGGTTTAGCCCTCCAGCCTTCAGGCAGGAAGTGATCCTCTGGGGTTGCAGTAGGCTTCTCTCTTGAGCTCATTTCTGTCTTCATGAGAGGCTGGTGCTGCAAAAGTGTGGGGAGGGAGGGGACCTCAGAGTGGTTCAGAGGGCCACCCAAGCCTTGGGGCCCAGACTAGGCCCCCTTCCTCAGTATCTGTTTCTACTTGGGGAGCTTCTTCTGCTTCACAGTTTCAAGGCTGGAAGCCAGCTGCAGACTGAGTTGTTTTTTTTTTTTTTTTCTGGGATTTGCCCCTGAAACAGTCAGGGGAAAGAGAAGTCACAAGAATTTCCCCTCTAGAAATTGAAGCCTTATGAAGCAGGGTTTTCTAGGCTAATGCATTCTCTCTCAAGATCTAAGACGCGGTTTCTAAATAAGCCTACCTGTGTGGTAGCTGGCCATGTTGGGAAGGCCCTTGGGGACTTGAAGGGTGGATGCTTCTGTTTGTCCTAAGGCACAGTTGTTGAGTTTACTTACAAATCATAAACATAATCACATGCAGAAATTCAGACTTGAAGTCAAGAAGACCTCACGTGAACCCGTTCTTACACCCGTGCTAGCTGTGGGATCCTGGGCAAGTCCTCAGGCCTTTTAGCATCTCAGTTTTCTCATCTGTAAATTGGGGTGACTAATAATACTTACTTCTTGGGGTTGTTGTGAGGTTCAAATAAGGTCACACACTTAAAGCCCCATAATTCAGGCTTCCCTCACCTGCCTGGATTATTGCAACAACTCCCTAAGTACTCTAACCATATCAGTCTTCTCTGATCCATACTCCAAGCAGTTGCCAACTTAATATTATTAACCCCTTAAGAAGGTACCATGTCCTCTTATTGTCTTTGTGAGCAAATCCAAACTCCTCTACTTGGCATTCAAAGCCCTTTATTGTCCAGCTCTGCCTCCCAACTTTCCAAGTGGATCACACATTCCTTACTGTGGCAGCCTTTTTGCCCCCTGAGCATGCCATGCCATGCCATCTACCACCTCAGTGGCTTTGCACTGGCTGTGAACTGTAAAGTGATGAGAAATGTAAGCTCCTTGAGCCCAGGGTTTGCTTTTTGGTCTTCATAACCCCCAGGGCCCTGACATATAGTAGATGCTTATTGAATTGAATTGAGCTAGGTCCAGTTCAGTCCTCCAAATCCACCCAAATATACCAAGACCTAGCTCATACCTCTTCTTCTTTTTCCCCAGGAAAAGAAGGAATGACATTGTCTAATTCTAAAGGTGAAAACCAGGTCTCTGCAGCATCCCCTGGATCTATGATCAAGGTGACTCAGTAGAGTACTGGGCCCAGAGTCAGGAACACCTGAATTTAATTCTGGCCCCAGGCACTGACTGGCTGCATGACCTTCTGTCTGCCTCAGTTTCCTCAACTGTAAAATAGGGATTTTAAAAATAGGGATAATAATAGTACCTGCCTCCTAAGTACAGTGCCTGAAAATTTATATACTGAGTATATAAATCCTTCCCCCACCCCCACTCCCTGTAATCATGTCCAAAAAGAAAAAGGGATATGTAGTCAGCTTGTCATGCCTTGTTATTTTTTTCAGATAAAATTTTACTGATTTCTTACATTTCTCAACCTATCCCTTTCCTTTCCAAAGTGCCATCCCCCAAAACAAAGAAGGAAAAAAAAGTTTAGCAAAGCTCACCAACAGACCCCATAGTCTGTTATGAAACCCCATACCTCTGCCATGAAAGTAGGGGAGATGACTTCTGCAAGTTGGAGCCACCCTCGCTATAAATTCACAGCATTCAGTTTTGCTGTCGTTCTTTCTAGTTACATCGTTATCGTTATGGTGAATATCAACTTCCTGGTTCTGCTGACTTACCTTTCCATCAGTTCTCTTAAGTCTTCTTGTGTTTCTAAGCACTGATGACATCCACCATCTCTCACAGCGTTTCTGTGACATCCATGGACCACCACTTGTTAAAGCATTCCCCAATCAAATTATGCCCAGGTCTTTGTCATTACAAAAAGTGCTGCCGGAAATATATTGGTGTCTATGGAACCTTTTTTTTTTGTCATTGACCTCCTGGGGGTAACTGTAGATTCTCCAGATCAGAGAATATGACTAATTTAATCATTCTCTTCACATAATTTTGGATTACTTCCTAGGGAGTTGGATCCCCTGATAGCTCAATTGAAAATGCTATTGTATTGCAAAATTGCAATATTGCTATTCTTCTGTAACCCTCCCCCCAACACTGATAATTCCTGTCCAGCCTTGTTCTTCATGAAACTGTGCAAGTTAGTTCTTTGCTATGCCTGCTTTCTTTCTCAAGATGTTCACTAACCATCCCTTTAATAATATCTATAGTTTTTCCAGGAATTTATGTTAAGCTTACTGGTCTATGATCTGTAGGCTCAATTCTCTTTCCTTTGGAGGAAATTGAGATATTTGCCCTACTCTGGTCTGGTGGCATGTCTCTCTGCTGTTTTCCACAGTCTTCTATAATTAATAGCAGCTCAGCAAATACAGCTTCATTCTTTCAAATCGTGGCCCATGGTGGCACTCAACCCACCCAAAGTCACAAGATAGACTTCTAGGTTACCTTACTTAGATTTTTAGGAGGGGTGGCTAGGTGGCACAGTGAATAGAGCACCAGCCTTGGAGTCAGGAGGACCTAAGTTCAAATCTGGCCTCAGACACTTAACACTTACTAGCAGTGTGACCTTGGGCAAGTCACTTAACCCCAATTGCCCTGCCTTCTCCCCTCAAAAAAAAAAAGAAAAAAAAAGATTTTAGGGAGATAATTTCAGAGTTCTTTCCTTTTTTTTAGCCTTATGGATTTGATTGTTTCTAAGATCTCTTGAAATATAAAAATATTAAGATTTGTCCAGTTTGTAGGAGATATTTGTACGTAGCTTAGCATAGTGCCTGGCATATAGTAAGTGCTTAATAAATGCTGTTCCCTTCGCTCTTCCCTTCCCCTTCTCATCATTAGCATCAGTGTAAATTCACTGAGTTCCTGGAATATCCAGGACTAGGAGGTGAGGATACAAACAGGCATGAGACTTTGTCCTTGCCCTGACTGCTTATATGTTAAAAACAATACAAAAAGACATGGCTAGATACCAAAAACACAGGGGCTGCAGGCAAGGAATGCATGAGAGTTCAGAGGATGGAGCAGTCTGCCTCCAAGGGCTGGGCTAGTCTGGGAAAGCTTCCCAGAGGAGGTGCAATCTGAATGCGACCTGGAAGGAAGGCTAAGATTGGAAAGACAGAAAGCAGGAACTAGCATATTCCAGATAGGGGCCTGATAAGAACAAAAATGCCTGGAAGTTTCCAGGGAATACCTTCTCATGCATCCCTCCTCCCTCCAGGGCCCCGGCCCTGCCATGGCTGCCTCCCTCCCATTTCTTCCCCTCCTGGTTGTGCGGGTCTTGGTTCCCTTGGTGCTGCTTGGGGTACCACGTGCACACAATTTGCTTGTTTCTCTGCTGAAGCATCATAATGGCAAGGTGGCCCAGTGGAGGGCTGAGCAGTACTTAACCAGATGTTAGGGAGGCTTATTGGGCCTCTTGCTCATGTTGGGTTCAAGCCAACTGGTCTTCTCATGGCTCCTTGTGCTGCTAAAAAGGGAAAGAAGATCTATCAGCCTCCTCTCTCCTCTTCCCCAGCCTTCCTCCTTCCTTCTTAGACTAACCTATCATTTGGGAGGAGCAGGACCCTTGCCTGCCGTTAGAAAAAGGACTGAGTTTATGGAAAGGTTTTTGTGTTTCAGTTGTAAGAGTTGTCCAAGGGCAAGGTGGTTTTGGACACCAGGGAGAATTGGATGTTTTCATCTCAGCACAGCCCACTGGGGCAAGGATTGGGGGATGTCCTTCCTTTTTGTAATTTTCCTGACCCCCCACCACCATACTCTGCACCAGGCACCTCAATCCCATCCAGAAGAGTGACAAATATACATGCATGATAATCTAAAGATAAACCTTTGGATGAAAAGGGAATCCAGGGAAGATGGAAGACCACTAGGCTTTACCATATGCCCTTCAATTGCATCCAGAGGTAATCTGGGCTCTTATAAACAGCCCTGCAGATACTGGGCACCATCATGACTTGCTGATACACCCTATAGGCATCCAGGACCTGTCATTCACCTTGTTTTCCTCTATCTGCTGTCTCTCCCAATTAGAACATAAACTCCTTGAGAGCAGGCACAGTCTTAATTTTTTGTCTTTGTGTCTCCAATGCTTCATCTATTTTCCTGTGGGCCAAGTGTCTGGCCATCTATAACTGCTTGTGTCTCCTGGTGCTGATGAACAAAGGAGCCATGTTGATGCCTGAGAGGGAAGCAGTGAGCACAGTCAGAAAGTGGAGTGGTGAGGGAGAGAGAGACAGAGACAGAGAGAGACAGAGAGACAGAGACAGAGAGAGATGAGAGACAGAGACAGAGAGACAGAGACAGAGGGAGATGAGAGACAGAGAGAGAGCGAGACAGAGAGACTCAGAGACACAGAGAGACATAGAGAGAGAGATGAGAGAGCCTGTGTTCCTGGGCCCATTCCCATGTGTCAAATGTTTCGGGTGATCATGAGAGCCACAGGTGGTGTGAGCCACCAAGGCATATATGTATGGAGCTGTGGGAGATGTCCATCACGTCTGTGAAGGTGTGGAGGCTAAGGGTCAGAGAGTAGGGGTAGAGGAAATGACTTTCTATGGATTTGAGCATAGTGTGTGTTTGTGTGTGTGTGTGTCTGTCTGTCTGTCTGCACACAGAAGTCTGCAGCCAGGGCAGCTGGGGAGCAGAAACATGAATCATGACCCTTTAAAGGTGACTGAAAATGCCTTATACAAACCCAAGCAGTCTTGAAGCCAAAGCAACCAGTTCCTGGCAGGGAACAATACCCAAATGTTCAACCTAGAGGGAGCTCTCCTATGAGCCGATTCCCAGCCTGCAGCTGGGCTTGGCCCAGCCAGACCCACTCTCCCTCCGGGGAGCTGAGATCTGGCTGTCACCGGGCCTGGAGAGCCACAGAGGGGTCTGTGCAGACTCTTTATGCCAGGGAGCTGGGGACGGGGGTCATTCTGAGCAGATCTCGGAGGCCCCCTGGCCCAGGTTTGCTTCTCCCTTTCAGGGCTAGGATCCCCTCCTTCTTTTGGCAGAACCGGCTCCCTTCCTCTCTCCCAGTGCAAGCCTCTTAGTCTGGTAGAGTAAGAAAGTTGGGAAACAGAAGGGCAGTGCTTTGTCTAGCATGCAGTTGAGGCAGGCCCAAGTCTAACTCTGGAGCTTGGGACATCAGACCTCATCCAGGTTAAGAGACTAGGCTGGCTCTTGGCTTAGTGTCTGAAGGAAAGGGCTCCCCTTCTCGGGGATGGGCATTACTACCCTCTGTCCATCCCCATCCAGTCCTGAGCTGGGCTGGTCCAAGGGGCTCAGAAGAACCTGGAGTTCTTAGAGGGACAGCCAGCAGGGCTTTTAGCCTGGTTAAGACTTAGGGAGAAAGTAAATGTTTGGAAAACGTCTTTTCCTGTGTGGTAAACTTCATTCATTGTGTGATTATTTAATAGACCATTAACAAGCAGATTCATTAACAAGATCTTAATTAACTGGTTCCAGTGTTATTCCTCTTGCCTCCCAGGGGAACCACTCTCATATTTAGTCTCAGTGACTTCCCATCCTCGGGAAACCAACCAGATGAGATGCCTGGAAACGGAGGTGTTTTCAGGGCACACAAAATGGCTTTTGGGGATCAGGGGAGATTAGATGTGGGGAAGAGGACAAAGAGTAAAGGAGTGCATGGCAGGCTTGTATGAGGAAGGAGCCAGGCAGTGCAAAAGTTCCAGAGGAACATCAGAGGTTTGGAGCCTGGGGTCTTGGAACTTTTAAAAATATTTTCATAACTATTTCAAAAGAATTTATTTCCTTTGTAATTCTCTGTGTTTTATTTTATGTATTTACAAACCCGATTCTAAGGAAGGACCCATAGGCTTCCATAGTGCAACAAAGGGGTCCAGGATGCACAAAAAAGGGTAAGAAACCCTGCTCTCGATGATTGTTTGGGAAGCCCACAGGTGAGCAACCCTCAGGTGTGGTACTGCCCACCTGCCTTCATTCTCTCTCCCACAAAGATGAGCTCATCATTTGCCCCCTTTATAAGAGATGGGAGTTGATCTTGGCATCACAAACCAGTGATTTGTTTCCCTTCTCAGGGAAATCTTAAGCACTTAGTGAGGCTTGTAGATGCTGTAAACATGAGAGGTAGGAAAGCAGTTCCTTTTATTATTTTCCAGGGTATAGAAAATTGGAGTGGTCTTGCAAAATCAAGAACAGTCTCAAGGTCTAGTGATTTGAGACTTTTCCAGGTTCCCTCTTTCTGGGAAGACCTGAAGGGGATCTGGACTGTGCTCACTCTGCCTCTGTGGCCCCAATAAAGGTAGGGTCAGAGACAAGGCCTGTGACAACCGATCTGTGTTGTTTGGCTCTGCCATGTTGGGGTCTAGAATGGGAGAGCCTTAACTGACTGGCTCCAAGGCTGTGTGGTGTTTTGGTGAGTTCTGGATGTGACCCCAGAGATTCAGCCTGCAGGACCTCAGGGAAGTCACCTGACCCCCACACCCTGCAAAATGAGGGGATTGGCCTCAATTATCTCCAGGCAGTCATTTGACAATAAACGTGGGAATGAGGGGTGGAAATGGACAGATACGCTTAGGTTTAATCTGCATTGTTGCCATTTTCTCCACCACCTTCTGAAGTCTGGACAATCAACAAAACAATAAATCAAACTCTGGTTTGTAGTGTTTGCTGAATTACAAGGTGTAAACATTCACACTGAAGATTTATCAATTGGCTCTCCTGAGCCTGTTCCAATTAACTCTGGCACACCTGTCTCCTGGCCTCTTCTAGAAGGTGTCCCAATAATCTTTGGGCAGGTGCTAGACCTGGAGTAAGAAAGACCTGGGTTCAAATCCGCCCTCAGACACTTACTAGTTGTGTGACCTCAGGCAAGTCCCTTCATCTCTGTTTCCTCATCTGTAAAACAGGGAGAATAACAGCACCTATCTCTACCTGTTGTTGTGGGGATCCAATGAGATAGGATTTGAGAAGTACTTAGCTCTGCCCCAGGCACATAATAGATGGTATATAAATACAAGCTACAGCTGCTGCTGCTGCTACTACTACTACTACTACTACTACTACTATTAGATCTTCCCGGGTTGTCTCTTCTAAAGAATGGGTTTGGTACACACACACACACACACACACACACACACACTCACAATACACTCTCACAAATACACACACACTCACACATATACACACACATACACTCACACACACACATTCTCACATACACATATACATACACACATACACACACTCTTACACACACACACTCACAACACTCACACATGCACACACTCTAACACACACATTCAGACACATACACACTCATACATACATACACTCACACATGTACACACACTCTCACATACACACACTCGCACATACACACTCAGACACATATACACACATACACACACTCTCACACACATACACACACTCTTACACACACACTCACAACACTCACACATGCACACACTCTAACACACACATTCAGACACATACACACTCACACATACACACACTCTCACATACACACACTCGCACATACACACTCAGACATATATACACACATACACACACTCTCACACACATACACACATTCATACACACATATACACACTCACACACACATACACAAACGTGAGCGTGCACACATTCACCCCTGCCTTCTCTTCCTTGGTTCTTCTGAACTCTCAAGCAGGTCTTTCCCTGAGCTACTTGGGTTTCTTCCCTAAGAAGTTCAGTCTCTCTTGAGCTGCATTCTTACTTCTAAGAGGCTTAATCGGCAGGGAGATTTAGGGATCTTTGGTTTGCTCTTTTCACTCTGTCCCTAAGTGGTTTATTCTATTGAGCTGATTCTAGATGGGGGGGAGGCCCAGGGAAGAGGGGGTGGGGACTGCTGCTGGACAAGCAGTGAGTTTGGGGTAGAGTTGTGGGGGCAGCAGATACCCTCCCATTCCCTTTCACCTGACCCTTCCAATCTTCCCAAATCTTATTCCAGAATCCTGTTCCAGAGTTAAGGAGTGAAGCCAGCAGGAAGGGAGTCTTTGTAAAAAGCTACCTCATTAACTCACTAACCAACTTTATTACCGGGAGACCCTGAGAAGCCCCAGCCCCTCTGAATCTCCCCACCTCCAGCCTCCTTGCCCATTGCTTCCTCCTCCCATCATCTTTGGCCTTTTTCTTCCCTGTTTCTCTCCCTTTCTCCCTTTCTCCCTTTCTCCCTTTCTCCCTTTTCCTTCTTCTCAGCCAAAAATATCTTGGGTAATGAATAAAAATAATGGAGCAATGACTCTAAAGCGGGGTCAGAAGATGGGGAGGAAATGAAGCTGGGGAAGAGGGCAGGGAGAGAGCTGATTTCAATAGTACAAAAAAGAGACAAGAAAAGGTTTTTTCTTTAAGTAGAATGACGCCAAGCTGAGCTTAGTCATACTGACATTTTGACCCAGATTAAGCATTTTCAGGAGACCTGCTAACTTTCTTTCCCTTCTTACTCAAATTATTGGAGCAGTAGGAAATAAAAGACACTGTTTTCTGCTGGCATCACACTGAGCCTTAGGGAAACTGAGGGAAAGAGGGCACTCAGCATTCTGATTCGTAGGCAAGAAAGCTTTGGACATCAGAGAACATGGGGGTGGGGTGGAGAAATGAAGCTTGGAAGGGAAGTCAAGGGGCCAATAAGACAGGGAAAAATCTGAGTGAGGCAGATAGGAAGATGGGAGATCAGGGAGAATCCAAAATGGCCACAGTGACCCAACAAAATCACTTTCTATTCAGTCATCAGGGTATGCTTGTTTCCTCTTATTCAAATATAAGTTGATTGAGGACAGGACTTCCTTGAATTATCAGTGCCTGGCACACAGTAGGTACTTAACAAATGCATGTTGATTGATTGGTTCCTAGTCTTCCTTCCCACCTCTCTCTTACCCAGAACATCATAGGAACTGAGTCCTGTCCATTCTCTCTGCATAACAGCGGTACATCCCATCCCTTTCCAATTTCCATAGCAATTGTCTTGGTTCAGTCAGACCTACTCTGGATTATTGCAGTTGTCTCCTAGCTTGTCACTGAATCTTTGAATAATAGAATAGCAAAGTTGAAAAGGATCTCAGCAACCAACCAGTCCAGCCCATGCCAGAGCAGGAATCTCCCTACAACATACCTGGGGAGTGGTCATCCCACCTCCTCTTGTGCTAGGGGCTGCCACAATGGATAGAGCACTGGTCCTGGAGTCAAGAAAACCTGAGTTCAAATCCAACCTCAGATACAGACTAGCTGTGTGAACCTGGGCAAGTTACTTTGCCTCTATCTGCCTCAGTTTCCCCATCTGTAAAGTGGGGATAATGCTTACCTCCTAGGGTTGAGAGCATCAAGTGAGGTAATATTTGTAAAGTGCTTTGCAAGCCTTCCTTTAAAGTGTCACATCAACATGAGTTGGGTTTTTTCTATTATTACTACTGTTATTATTATTGTTACTGGAAAACTTCCAGTGAGTGAGAAGCCACCACCTCCTGAGGTATAAAGGTGATTCTTCTGAAACATTTTTTTTACATGAGGATTTAAATTTGCATCTTGGCAACTTCTGTACATCATTCCCACTTCTGACTTTTGAGGCTAACTTGCCCCTTCTCACTCAGGGCTCTGCCCCATGCTGGTTGCCCTGATCTGTTAACTTTCCAGTTTATCCAAAGCCTCCCTCAAATTTGCAACCCAGAGCTGAGCATAGTGCCCCACTTGTGGACTGGTCATGGTCAGTGCAGCCTAACCATGGGGAGGTAATGGCCAACTCCCAGAAGCTACACAAAAGCTACACACATCCAAGCTTTTCTGGCTTCTGAGAGTCACTGAGCTTGCAGTCCAGTAAAACCCCCAGACTCCCATCCTCCCTTCTACCTCCACCTCCTCCTCCTGTCTCTCTCACTCCCCCTCTCTTCCTCTCAGGCAAACATACAAATCACAACCTCTGCATAGTCCTGTCTCCATTAAAAGAGCTGAGCAGTCATCGTAACACCTAGAATCATAGGGTTAGCATTGGCAGAGCCCTTAGAGAGGCAGTGTGGGAGAACAGATAATGGGCAGCATTTGACAGTGTGAGGATATGTCACCAGCCTAAATGACTCCTTCCTTTCTTCTTTCCTTCCTCTCTCCTTCCTTCCTTCCTCTCCCATTTCTTCCTTCCTCTCTCCTTCCTTCCTCCTCCCTCCCTCCCTCCCTTCCTTCCAACTGAGACCCCACTCACCCTTCCTTCTCTGGTCCCGTAGCATCTCTCCTGTTTTCTGTGTTTCTATTATCAATAATCTCAGCTACCACATCTGCCAATTCTTTCATATTTGTAAACACTGAGCACAGTGCCCAGTACATAGTAGGTGCTATATAAAAATGCTTATTTTCTTTTTTGACCCCCTTCCCTTCCCTCTCTTCCCTATCTCTTTTCTATGATTATATTTCCCATGGGCTGGTGATGTATATGCCCACTACTGTTCTCCCACACTGCCTCTCTAAAGGCCCTGCTGGCTCTGACCCTATGATTCTAGGTGTCACAGTGAATGCCCAGCTCTTCTAATGGACAGGACCACACAGAAGTTGTGACTTGTATGCTTGCCTGGTTTGCCTTTCGCCTGGAAAGCCCTCTCCTCTTCCATCTTCTGAAATCCTGCCCCTCTAGGAAGACCCAGTTAAAATGCCATCTCCTCTCAACTTCCCAGTCTGAAGTGATCCCTACCTCTCATCATGCCAATTATATTCAACGTCATGGCCCTTATTAGACTATAAGGCTTTATCCACAGGCTCATAAGATTTAAATGTTTCACTCAATCCCTTCTTGTTTACAGAAACCAAAACCCCCTAAGGAATTTGCACTCCAGGTTACTCACATAATAGTATTAATAATGATTCACAATTCTATAATTTCTGAGATTTTACCCAGAACAACAGTTAGTCAACAACAGTTATACAAGTGTAAAAGGGAGCCAGGAAGTGTTGGCTTCTGGGATATAAAGTTGGGTCTCCTCCCAAAGCTTGCCTGCCCTGTTTCCATCATTCTGTGGACCTAGCCAGGTAGCAGGGTTGGCTTTCAAATTCCAAGCCAGGCCTCCTGCTACCAGACCCAGGGTATTCTGGATATCCTGAGTATATATATATATGGGTATCCCAGAATATCCTATTCTGCCACATTTCCTCTTTGTCCTGGTCAGAATCTGCTCAGAATGAATCTAGACAAATCTCTGGAAACCCCACAGAGTTTGGTGAATGTCCCTACTGAGCAGGTGCTGAAAGAATAGATGTCTGACTGAGGCTGAAGGGGTCAAGGTCCCCTTAGGCTAGAGATTCTTTGGGGGTGGGGCCTCCTAACCATTTGATGTAGGAGTGGGGTTGGGCTCTGGAGTCAGGAGAGACCTGGGTTTGAATCCTGCAGCAGACTCTCTTGCTAGTCAGCAATGTAGGCATTTCCTTTCCAGAAGCCTTAGTTTTCTGATCTGTCAAATGGAATGATGGTAATCCCAGAGGGTCAGAATTGAAGCCAGGGTCAAGTGCCCACTTAGAGCTTTGGGCAACATAAAACCTCTGACATTGCATGATTGGGATAGCCAGGCTTGAAGAGGACATGTGATCCCAAATGACTTTTCACACAATGGGAGAAATCTCTACTGGAGTTTGGGCAGCTACCTTATAGGCTTCAAGGAGTGGGTATGTAATAGGATCTGGTAAGATACTGTTTGAATAGCTTTGTTCTGAATATCTTTTAGCCTATTTGTTAACCTCTTACTATTGGAGTTTTCCAAGCTGGAGAAGTTGAAGGGTTAAACCCTGAGATAAACAGGTGATACCAGCCCTCACACCTCAATAAAGCAGTGAAGAAGATCCAGAGGGTCACCCATCCCAGCCTTGGAATAACAGTCTACTGGCCTTATGGCCAAGGTTCCCCAGGGGTCCAAATGAGACAAAAATACAAACTTTTCTCATGAAACCAGCTCTGCCTGGGTAAGAGGGGGCAACTGGGGGCTGGGAAAGGATGAAGCTGGGATACTCAAAGGCTGGTTCAGAAACCATCTAGTAGAATGGAGATGACCAGATTGCTGAGAGCTGACTCTCCATCTCCACTCTTGCTTCCAACTTCCAAATCCTCCATCACTCCCATCTCACTTAAGGGCCATAGGATTTAGAACTCAGAGGCACCTTGGAAATGGTCACTCACCTCCGTCCTAACCTGGCTTATCTAGGCCATGGGTCCATCTGTCTCTTCTTCCAGAGGCATCATTTCGAACCTGGAGCTCTTCTCTGGCCTGCTTAGCTTACCTGCTTAGGGGGGAGGCTTTGCCAGTTCTTCTCTGGCCCCTGACCTCTCTTCGCCTCAGCTTCAAGCTGGCTTCTTTGACATTATGAACACAACTATTTCTGTGGCACCATTAAGGTTTACAGACCTTGCTTCACAACAACCCTGGGAGTTCAGTGGGATAAATCTTCCCATCATTTCATCCAATGTCTGCTCAAGGCCCACTCTAATGAGTCAGTCGAAACACCTACTGCATTCCCAAATTCCTGTTAGGAACATCTGATAGTCTGACCTCATTTGCCACTTATTTTGCATGGCAAGCCTGGGACTTACTGTGGTCAAGCCCAGCTAAATGGGCTCTGCCTGGGGAGCTGGTAGATGGAGAGTCCCTGGAGCAGGCTCCAGTTTGGGCCTGAAGCATGGGGACCTCTGGTTTGTGCACTGTTAAACATCTCGATTAAGGACGTAATCAGCAGTTCATTGGCTCTGTAAATCATTTGACCTTCACTAGAAGCAACCAAGGGCCTCTTGGGACCAGAGCATTGAGTGCCCTCCAGCTGAGGGATGAGGATGGGGCTTGGGTAGCCCTGGTAGGGAAGGGGGTGGGGCAGATGAAGGAATTTTCTTTTTTCAGTGATAGCTGATCTAAAAGGAGTGGGGGACTCCTGTGAGTGAGAGGACCCCAGCAGAGTCAAGGCAGAGACTTCGAACACAAAGGACAGGGAGGGACTACCAGGGAAGGACAAGGAAGTGATTTTGCCCAGTTTAAATCCCACTTGAACCGTGTGGTTTCTGCGTTCTGAATCTTTTGAGGTTCAAGTTGAGTGCACTCTTGACAAAACGTGATTTTTCTGGTTCACATCAAAAAGGCTTTAAAAGACTCTGAGGCCTTTTCCTTGTGACATCAAACATTCCTCAACAAAGCAGTGCTGATGAGATGCGGGCAAATGGACAGATTAAATTCCCCGTGTGGATTAGATTCCTCAAGAAGCCTGTGAAGTTGGAAACATGGGAGACAGGGAGGACTTGTGGCCAGAACATGCTCAGCTGCGTAGAGGGGAGCCAGGCTCCGTTAGTCCCAGGGCCCAGAGGGTTAGTTACTGCCTTTATTAGAAGGGTCTCATCGAAGCACCCAGGGAGAAGAAATTGGAGCACAGTCGCTTAGTGTCTTGCCCAAAGCAACACATATCTCCCAATAAAAGGTGCAAATTAACTTACAAAAGATAGGTCATTTCTTTGAAAAATCAGGGGTAATGTGGTGGCTTAGAGCACAGCTCTGCTTATTGAACCTTCCCCTGGTTTAAAAACAACAACCACCACAACAAAGTACTGAAGTAAATGATGTGGTCCAGCTGAGTGTGTGGACCTCGGTCCAAGATTGGTCTAGCAAAGGAAATAGGGTGGTTAGGAACTGCTGGGAATCCCAGCGCCTTCTCCTCCTTTGCTCCTCCCCCTTTGCTTCTTCCTCCCCTTTCCTCCTCCCCCCCCTTTCCTCCTTCCTTTGAGATAAATGTGGGCAGGTCAACCACACACATACACAATTAACAGAACTGAGTATCTTCAAATCTTAATGACTGGGGTTAAGAAGGAACCTTAGGTAACTTTGTCCAAGGCCACCCTTCACTGAGAGACTATAATTAGCAATTAAAATATAAAAAACTGTTTCCACCAGCACCTCCTAAATAAATAATTGTCATTGTTGATTGGACTTGGTTTATTTCCCTGTGTGTTTTCTTACCTTTTTTTTGCATAACTTACAACCCTGTAAATGCTCAGCAGCCGTTAATATGATTCTGTCAATACGTTTACCATGGCGACTTGGGTTGTATTTGGCGAGCATTTGAAGAAATCAGTCACTGGTTGGAGGGAGGAAAGACAAGCTGTCGATATCCAGGGAGAAATGCTAATAACCCTGGTGACAAATCATCCCTGGGATTCTCTAAGGGTTAAGAAAAAGCACCTCTCTGAGACAAGAGCTCAGGGCTGAATGAAGGCGACTTGTTAGGAATCCCAGCCCTTATCTGTCAGGGCTCTTGTCCTTCTCTGGCCCTTCTGATAGCTCCACTCTGCTCTTCCCAAAGATCACACCCCCAGTGGAAACGGAGAACAGCTCCTCCAACCCTCCCCTGAGGGCTTACTGTGTGCCCATAAAGATGAATAAGGGGAGGCTTTGCCCTCAAGGAGTTTGGATGTAAAAGAGGTTTGACAGAAGAATTGACGAGACTGGGTGATTGATTGGATCTGGGAGGCAAGAGAGACAGAAGGGTTAAAATGACACTGAGATTCTGAGCCTGGGTGGCTGGGAAATGGAGGTATCGTTAACAGAAGTAGCAAGGTTGGGAGAACAGATGATTTTGTGGGGCAGGAGTGGGATTGGGAGTTGCAGAGCTTGGTTTTAGACATGTAGAGTTTGAGACTGATGGAAAGAAATTTAGAGAGAAATGACAAGAGTTAAATTAAGTCAAGTCAACAAGAATTAATTAGGTCCCCACTATGTGCCAGGGTCTGTGCTGGGCACTGAGGATACAAAGAAAGGCAAAAAGACAGTCCCTGCTCTGGGAGTTCACAACCTAACGGAAGAGACGATATGCAAACAATTAGGTACTAACAAGATATCTATCTACAGGAGAAATCTGGGGTAGTCTCAGAGGGAAGGTACCAAGATTAAGGAGGACTAGAAAAGACTTCTTGCAGGAAGTGAGCCTTCAGATGAGACTTGAAGGAATTCGGGGAAGGAGGGGGCAGAGATAAAGAGGGGGAGTTTTCCAGGTATGGGGGACAGCCATCGGAAATACCAGGAATGAGGAGATGGAGGCAATGCCACCGAATCAGAATATCGGGGGGGGGGGGGGAGTTTGGGAGTGAGGGGTAAGAAAGCTGGGAACTTGGAGGGAGGACAGGTTCTGAAGGGCTTTAAAAGCCAAAAGGAGGATTTTATGTTTGATCCAAGAAGTAATAGGTAGCCACTCCAGTTGATTGAGTTGTGAGGAGAGGAGGGGGTGGGATGACAAGGGCAGATTTGTGCTTTAGGAAGATGAATTTACAGGCCCGGTGGAAGATGGACTGGAGTGGGGAGAGACATGGAGCACCTGGAAATTGTAGTGAAGACCCATAATCCAGAAAAGCAAAGCTTTAGTTTAAATGAGGAATGGGCTAGAGATACAGATTTGAGATTTACTTGTAAGTAGGCAATACAGTTGTAAGATATCTGAAACATAGAGACTATGTGTATATAATATATACATGTGTGTACATATATCGGATGTACATATATTGTAGTTGTGAGTATATGTACTATGTATGTATATATATATGAGGGGGAGAGAGAGAGAGTTTGGAGAGAGAGTATGGAGAGACAGAGACAGAGACTCTAAAAGTCCAAAAGCATTCATTAAATACTTACTAAGTGCCATGTGTGACTTGGCAAAGTGACTAAATATCTGTCTATATCCTGCAACCCATTAGACTGGAGCTCTTTGGAGGTAGAGATTATCTTTGCTTTTCCTTTGTATACCAAAACTTAGCATAGTAGGTACTTAATACATATTTGTTTCCCTCTTCCATACCTTCCTTTTGGTAGCAAAGAAAGGGAAACAAAGTGGGAGCCCATCAATTTGGGGCATGGCTAAAAAAAAAAAACACACTCTGGAATATGAAAAGAATAGAATATAATTATTGTAAGAAATGATGAATATGAAGGATTTAGGGAAGCATAGAAGATATATATGAACTGATGAACAGTGAACTCAGCAGTACCATGAAAACAGAGTCCACTTGAGCTAAATAAGGTAAACAAAAAGAACAGAAAAAAAAACCTAAATTGTTTAATTAGAATGACCAAGCCTAGCCGCCCTCCCCCCAAGAGGATTTTTTAAAAAAGCATCACTTTCCTTTCTTTGCAGAGATGGAAGATTATTGATATTGCACGTACTGTCCAACATGATCAAAGTGTGCATTTGTCTTCCTTGCTTTCCCTCCTTTTTAAAAAATATTTGTCATAAGAAATGGCTACTGGATAGAGAAGTTCTGTTCAGAAATGAAGGTAAAATAAAAGTAAATGGCACAAATTAAAATATGGTAGAAAAAAACTTAATTAGAGCTATTCAAAATGAAATGGGATGCCTGGGTGTTTATTGAGTTCCCTGTTCCTTAAGATATCCAGACAAGGGGTGGCTAGGTGGCGAAGTGAGTAGAGTGTCGGCCCTGGAGTCGGAAGTACCTGAGTTCAGATCCGGCCTCAGACACTTAACGCACACACAAAAACCTAGCCGTGTGACCTTGGGCAAGTTACTTAACCCCAACTGCCCTCCAAAAAAAAAAAAAGGCAAAAAGATATCCAGACATAACCCTGTTAAATATGTTGAAGAAGGAATTTGTATATGGGATGGGGGGAGGAAGGTAGAGGGGTCAGATGAGAGGAACCATACAATTACTTCCAATTCTGTCATTCTTTGAGTCTGTCCTATCCCCTATCATATGCTTCCATTGAATAAATTATAATTATTCACTTATAATTATAATTATTATTATCATCTAGCACTCACATAGCAATTTAAGGTTACAAAATACTCTGCTTAGATCTCGTTTGATCTCAACAATTCTGACAAGTAGGTTCTGCTATCTATATTACTGGGCATAAACACCAATGAGTTTTTTTAAAGCATTTATATAGAACTTTAAGATTTGAAAAATGCTTTACATGTGTTATCTGGTTTTATCCTCATAATAACTCCGGGGGGATAAACGCTGTAATCATTCCCTTTTTACAGATGAGGAAATTGAGGCAAAGAGAAGTTATGTGCCCTGCCCTCAGGTCCAAACCCAGCTGCTTTTTTCATGAAGGTTTTGTTCTCTGATGAACCTTACCTTGCTCTGACCACTCTGGTCACTTCATAGGGTTGTGGGGTTTTTTGGTATATTTTTGATAACGTGTCCCTGGGGCATTTCCATTTATGTCTGTCTCATCTCTTCCTTTAGAATGTCAGCTCTATTCCCTGATCAGGGACAGTATTTCTCATCCCACAGAAATCTCCTTGTCAGGTATGTTAGAGTAGGGATTTTGTGTGTATAGGTTGGCCCCTGAGGTCCCTTCCAGCTCTCAGATTTCTCACAATTCTACACAATGCTGCATAAACAGACTCTTCTTCCTTCTAGGCAGGAAGAACACCATGGGGAAGAACCTCAGAGCAGGGCCAGGGGGAGTTTTAATAGAGGTTGGTAAATAGTTTTGCCTGGCAAGAGTAGATGGTAGGAATTAGGGTAAGCAACACCCATGGGCACCACTAGGTGACACTGGCAGGACTGAGGCACAAGCTGGAGAGAAGGCAAAACATAAGAAATAATAGAAAATGGAGAAGTAGAGAGGGGGGAAGAGAAGAGGGAAAAGAGGGGAGAGAACAAGAAAGAGGAGACAGAGAAACACAGAAAGACTTCTGGGGCAAGTGACTGACTTTGCCTGTGATGGACCCCAATGCCATCAGCTACCTACCCCAGACTTATGGGAAAGTAACCTGTTAGCTAATTAGGGAAAGGAAAAGATTGAATGGAAATCCTTAAAGCCTGCAATTTGGAATTTTAAAATAAAGCCATTACAGACAAGTAATTCATTGGATTTGAGATTATATCAGTGCAGAGATTCCCTCTTCTGCTTTAAATCCTAAACCATTCAAAATTTAGTGTCAGTCCGTCAGCAGACATTTATTAAGAAGCTACTACGTGCCAGTCACAGAGCTAAGTGCTTTGTGTACAAAGAAAGGCAAAGTCTATGTTCTCTACCCAGTGTCCTAGAGGCCTGCCTCTAGGTCTTGTTTGTTTGTTTGCTTACATTTGGGGGGAGGATGCTCATTCCTACTAGATAATTAAACTCCCGTTTCCAATCTCACAGCTCATTGATGTCCCTTTAAGTCATCAATGGGGAGAGGAGGGGACTACTTAAACTTTTTCTTTGTATCTCCTGTGCTTAGCACAGGGCCAGGCACAGAGTGAGCACTTAACACATGATTATTGGTTGATAGATGAATTGATATGCTGTGGCCACCTTGCTTCCATTCTGTGTCTCAGATCATCTTAGTTCATCTTCAACTTTGAATCCATCAAGATTATGGAACTACAAAATCCTAAATCATCAAACTGCCAAGATAATATTGGTATTGAAAAGACAGGGTGATTGTACCCAGGGGAATCCTGGGCTTGTCAAAAGCACAATGCAATTTCCCAAATGTAACCCAGTTCATTCTCTTTCTGCTACTCCATTCTGGATGAGACTCACTGTCCACCTGAAGCACCTCTGTGGAGGTACCCGTATTTATGTGCATTGTGGATAGACTGCATAGACAATTGCTCCTCCCAGATAAGATAATACGCTTTTTTCATCTACATAATTTTTCCTTTATGTACTGTTAAGCCTGTCTCTTAGGAATAATTATGAATCTCATTGAAGTGGTCCTGCAATGTTTTGGGGCTTGTTGAAAATCGAACCAATTGGGGAGGCTAGGTGGCGCAGTGAGGAGAGCGTCGGCCTTGGAGTCAGAAGGACCTGAGTTCGGATCCGACCTCAGATACTTAATGCACACACAAACAAAAACCTAGCAGTGTGACCTTGGGCAAGTTATTTAACCCCAATTGCCCTCCAAAAAAAAAAGAAGAAGAAGAAGAAAGAAAGAAAGAAAATCAAACTAATCACATACAAAAAAATGGGAAATTCTGAAGGATCTGTCTCTATAGGGAATCCCTCTTTCATTTATGTCTTTATGGAATTGCAGAATCTTAGTTCAATCCAGATCTGAATAAAAACCCTATATATTGCAACAAGAGACACCCTCTCTCTGAAGATCTCCACTGAGGAAGAACTCACTATTCAAATTTGTCTCTGTAACTTACAGTCCTTGCTCCTAGTTCTGACCTCTAGAACTGAGGAGAAATCTACATATGAAAGCCCTTCAAACATGTGAATATAGCTGTCATACTGACCCTGAGTCTTCTCTTCTCCAGGCTGAATATCCCCCCCACTTCCTTCAACCTATTCTCATATGGCACACAGTAAGCACTTGATAAATGCTTGTTTACTGATGTGGCATGATCACAAGCCCCTTCACCATTCTGGGTACCCTCTTCTAGACATTCCCTAGCTTATCAAAGTCCTTGGTAAAATATGATGCCTAAAACAAGACAAAAATCTGCAAATATGGCCTGACCAGGGTAGAATATGATGGAACTAGTAGGGTCACCTCCCATGCCTAGATATTCTACCTTTCTTAATATTGGCTTCATTAATATCACCTTGATGACTCATGATTGAATTTGCAGTCCACTAAACCCCTACATCTTTTCTAGATAAACCACTGCTTAGTGATATCTCTCTTCATCTTGTACTTGCAAAGCTGACTTTTGGGAACCCAAGTGTAAGAGTTTTTTACATTTATCCCTGTGAAATTTCCTACTATACAGTTTACCCCAAAGTTCTGGACTTGATCTTTTGGGATCCTGATTTTTTGGGAGATCCAACATGCTAGTTCTCCCTCCTTAGTGACAAATTTGATGAGAAAACCACATGTAATAACAACCACAACAACTGATGTTTACACAGCACTTTAAAGGCAACAAAGGCTCTTATATAATTATCATATTTGATCCTCACAGTCATCCTGTGGAGATTTATTCATATTGTAATCCTCATTATGTAGATGAGGGATGTGATGTTCAGAGAGGTTAAATAATGTGGTCAAGGAATTAATGACTATTAGGGGTTGTGCTCAAACTCAAATTCTTCCCAATGTCAAGTCGAGCTTTCTTTCTGCCATGCCAGTGGTAAATATGTTAGGCAGACTTCTGCAAGACATACTCTATGACAATGGCAAACACCTTTGGCAAGCATTTTCCTCCCTGTTTCATGCCTTCTAATAATGAGAGGACTGTTGAACATCATTATGTCTGTGGTTGCATTTATCAAGGAATCTTGTATGAGCTGATATGTGCCTAAGAGAGGCTTCTTACTGGAGTAGAACCTTTCAAAGTTACTCTACTAAGTTAGAAGCTTATATGTAACCAACAAATCATCACCCTGGACTCCTTACTCTTCCTCACTCTCACATACCCAAGTAGTTTTTTAGATGCAAAGCCATTTGGAGAAAGCATATTGAATATTGATATTAATTCATTTTACTACATAGCAAGATTTTCCATATAACCTCTAAGAACTTCTGCATTTTTTTTTGGAGGGCAATTGGGGTTAAGTAACTTGCCCAAGGTCACACAGCTAGGTTTTTGTTTGTGTGTGCATTAAGTGTCTGAGGCTGGAACCGAACTCAGGTCCTTCTGACTCCAGGGCCGACGCTCTATTCACTGCACCACCTAGGCGCCCCTATTAATTCATTTTTAAAGTATCTTTGGCATAGTTATATCCCCATTTATCTCTTTTAATCATGTCTACTTTTATTGTTGCCTTATTGCTCCACCTGCTATTTTTTAATTTAACTCAAGTATATTTTGCTCCTTATTTTAACTCCATCTTTCTGGAAACAAGATATTGTTGGATTCTGTTTTATAATCCATTTTACTATCCTCTTCCATTTTATGGGTGAATCCATCCCATTCACATTCTCAGATAATTGTGTATTTTACATCATCCTCTCCTCTCAGACTTTATCCTCTCTTTGCTCTCTGCTCCTTCTTTACAAGTAAAGGAGATACTGAGGAGAGAGAAGGCAGATGCTCAGCATAGATGCTATATGCTTGATGCAATCTGCTTCTGTTCCCTTCCCTCTCTTTTCTCTCTCTTATCCAGACCCATCTATTTCTTACCATTTATATCTTTTATTTTAGCCCCATTATCTTCACAATCTACCTTCCTGCTCTGTGACCAGAACATGTTAAGTTCTTAATAAATATATGCAAGGTAAGTTGCAGGAGGAGGCACTAACAGCTAGGGAAGGAAGACTGTCAAGAAAGGCTTTGTATGAGAGGGGGCACTGGAGCCAAGCTTTGAAAGGAACAAAGAATTGGAGAAAGAAGGGCATTCCAGGCAAGGGGCACAACTTGTGCAAATGTGCCGAGAAGAAGGGTAGATTCTTGTGAATGAGGAACAGCTAGAAGGCCAGTTTGGCTGAAGACATAGAAACATAGTGATGTACAATAAGGTTAGAAAGGTAGATTGAGGCCAGATCACAAAGTGGGCTATGAAGCATTTATTAAGTGCTTACTAGATTCCATAGACTATGCTTAGCAATAAGGATATAGTTTAGTTTTGTTTTTTGTTAAGGCTGGGGATGCAAAGAAAAGCAAAAAAAAAGAAAGTACCTGCCTCAAGGAGCTCACAGTCTAATGGGCGAAATGTGTATGTATGAACAAATATACTCAAAGTACAGGAAGATAGTTTCAGAGAGGAAGGTATTCAAGGGCTTCAAAATACCAAAGAGCAGAAGAGATCTGAGGGGTTCTGGAGTTTTCTTTTTAGATGCACATCCGTTTGGAGTATACATGTTACGTTTTGATATTAATTTATTGTTTACAGTATCTTTCAGCATAATGTGGCATTCCTGTTGGTCTTTTTAAATCAAGCCCATTTTTACTCACCTTGTCTGAGATCACAATTCTGAAGGGAGCATTAGAGTTGATTGCACTGCAGAGGGACACGGTCAAGCCAATCCTTTAGGAGTGTTACTTTGGCCAGTGTGTAAGGCAGGGATACCTATTAGGGGATTCTTTCAATAATCTATATGAGAGGAGATGAGCGCCTGAATGGGAAGCAGTACGGGCAGGGTGGAAGGGAGGTAGCTGTATGATTGGACGGAGTGAAATGGGTGCCAGAGATACTGTGGAGGGATAATCAACAAAGTTTGGCAACATGTGGGTATGGGAGTGGACTGGAGGGAGTGACAAGATGAGGTTGTGAACCTGGGAGGCTGGGAAGATGGTAGCTCCCTTGAGAGAAAAAAGAATGTTCAGAAGAAGGTTGGATTTGGAGGGAAAGATAATGAGTTCTGTTTTAAGCATTTTCATGTGAGATGCCTATAGGAGGTCCATTTGGAATTGGCAGTGATATAGAATTAAAGTTCATGATCAAGACTCAGGCTGGATCTAAAATCAGGGAGTGATCTACGTGGGGGTGATATGGAACCTATGGGAGCATATGAGGTCCCTGAGATTGAGTCTGTATTGAGGGGAAAAGAAGGAAACCCTTACCCCTTAGAATTCGGTGTTTCCTTTATTTTGGGGGGAGGTGCTAATTGTATTTTTCCAAATTCATTATTTATTTATTACCCTTTTTTTCTTTAAAAAAAAATCTGTGCTTCCTTTAACACTCTGCTCAAGTAATATCTTCTATGGGGAGTCTTTCCTGGTCCTTTCAACTTGCCACGGAAGAGGTTTATATATATACAGAGAGAGAGAGAGAGAGAGAGAGAGAGAGAGAGAGAGAGAGAGAGAGAGAGAGAGAGAGAGATTTATGCCCATGTTATTTCCCTTTTAGAACATAAGCTCCTTGAGGGGAAGGATTGTTTCATTCTCTTTGTGACCCTAGTGCCTAGCCCAGTGCCTGGCACAGAGTAGGAGCTTAATAAATGCTTGCTGATTGATTTGGGTATGGATATTGCTGCTGCTGCTGCTGCAAAGATTGAGAAGAACACATCAGGCAAGTGAAGAACCAAGAGGGCAGTATCACAAAAATTATTAGGGACAGAGACAGGGATGGGTCCAATAAGGGAGAATACTAACAACTAGGGAAATCTGGAAAGGTTTTGTTTAGAAGAGGGTGCTTGAGCTTGGAAGGGATTTAGAGGTTTAGGGAGCAAAGGTGCTCCAGGCATGGGGCACAGCCTTGGCAAAAGCAGGAGATGGAACATCATTTACAGGAAACCACAAGTAGTCTACGGCCAAAAAATATGTGAAAGGGTAGTGATCAGAGATCACTGGAGAAAGACAAGTAGGTAGCAGCCAGCTTGTGAAGAGCTTTAAATGCTAAATAGAGAAGCTGGAATATTTATCCTTAAGGCACTGGGGAAAATTGAATGGAAATGCTGACTTTTCCCCCTGTTTTATGTCTGTTTGTTGCCCTCCTGCCCACTTTATCAGTGAATGCTCTTGGTATGATGTAGCTCGTTTGGATCTCACACTGAGATTCTGAGGACTTGTTTTCACTCTCCCTGCTTTCTTGCAGTCTGATAAGGGCAATACTGTGTGTCCTCTTCCGACAGCCTCCATGGTGTCCTACAAATGAGTTTGTGCTCTGAAGAAGGGTTGCCGTGGCAGCCACATCCCTCTGCTTGGCAAGGAGAACAAGTGGTGGCGGCCGAGGTGGTTTCAGGGCTCTTTGGGTCTCTTTGTTGTGGTGACGATTTCATATCAGTTAATCTTTTGCAAAAATGGTGATGATCAAGGTTAGTCTCTCGCCTTTTTTCTTTCCCCACTTTTTGGCCTCAGTGGCTCCTTTGAACAGGTCGCTTCAAAGACGCAGCGATTGCTCACAGTGCGCTCTCATTGTTAGTTTTCCTCTAATTTGATGCTGATTTTGGTCTTTGTTCTGAATGGGACCAGAGGGAGGGCCCCAGATCTAGAGCTGGCTGGTGCCTGACTCAGGGGCTGCTGAATCCGGCAGCGGTTTCTGTTCTTTGTGATGGTGTTCAGTGTTCCCGGTGCCCGGCGCCTTTCAAGTCTCTGATGGAAGGAAGCCTTCACAATACACAGGCGCTTGATAAGCAAACAGAGCAGATCTTGTCTCTTCCACATGGAATCATCGATTTAGTTCTGGAAAGGGCCTGAGAGATCATGTAATCCTCCCCTGTCATTTTAGAGATGAGAAAACAGAGGGCAAGAAGAATCGAACGATTTGACCACGTTCTCCTAGCCATCTGACCACCTCTTCTCATGGTGCTTAGCCAGGTCTTCCTCCATAACTCACCCCCTGAGCTCAGTCCTGTTCCCTCTTCCCTCTCTCTATCACCTGCTCTGTTTACCTTGGTCAGTGGCTCTGTATCTACAGACAGACCTAGCCTCTCTCCTGAACCTCAGCCCCACATCAACACTGCCTGCTGGGCATTTTGACCCAATTATTCTATAGACATCTCAAATTTAATAAAGCCAAGCTCGTTATCCAAGCTCCTTAAGCTTCCTGTATTTCTGTAGCCGTCATCACCATCTTTCCTGTCACCCAAGTTCACAACCTTGGTGCCATGTTTGACTTCCCAATAAGTTGGCAAAGCTTGCAGTCTCTCCTCTTCCAAGATCTCTCGTTTGTCCCCTTCTCTTCACTCCCACAACTTCTGCCCAAGTCCAGGAGCTCAATGGCTCTCCCCTGGCCTCCACTGCACGTTACCTACCTGCCTCAAATCTCTCCCTTCTCCCATCCATCCTTTTCACAACCACCAGTCTGATATCCCTAAATCACAGGTCAGACTATGCCACCAGCCCCTTTCCATTCTCAGATAAAACAGAAACGCCTCTGTTTGGCCTTAAAAGCCCTTCCAGCTTGATCTCACTCCACCTTCCCAGCTTCATTGCACATGACTCCCCTCTTCCACACACCCTACAGTGCAGATAAACTGGCCTTCCAATTCCTCATATCAGTATTCCACATAGTTCTTCATCTCCCTCCTCTGTGTCTTTGTCCTGCACACCTAGAGTGCCCCTTCTCCTCACCTCTATCTCTGAAAGTGTCCAAGTTAAAATCGAGCCTCGAACATTTCCTAGTGTGACTCCAGGCAAGGCACTTAACCTCTGTCTGCCTCAGTTTCCTCAATTGTACAATGGAGGTAATAATAGCACCGACCTCGAAGGTTTGATGTGAGGAGCAAATGAGATGATGTTTGTAGGAGCTAAGAAATGTTCTTTCCATTCCCTTTCCCACCCAAGTCTTCTTCAAGATGTAGCTCAAGCTCTCCTTTCCACACGATCCCTCCAGTTCTAGTGCCTTCTCCTTCAGGATTACTTTGTCTCTGGTTTGTATGTGTCCAAAACACACACACACACACATATACACACACACATACACACATACATACATACACACATACATACACATACATACATATATACACATACACACATACATACATACATATGTTGTTTCCTCCATTAGGACGTAGGCTCCTTGAGGACAGGGGCTTTTGTCTTTGTATCCATAGCACTTAGCATGGTGGCTGGCATGTAGCAGGCACTTAAATGTTCATTGATTGCTTGATTGCTTGATTGCCTAGGAAGCTGCCAATGCCCACATGGAGGAGAAACCTCAAGAAGGCCATTAAAAATATATATATATATATATATATATGTATGTATATTTTTTCTGTCCTCTACCTCACATTGACCTATGATTAGTTTTGTTTAGACTGCTTTGATGAAATGTTATTCCCACAGGCTTTTCTCTCCTCCTTCCCTCCTACTTTATTTGTCAACCCTTCCCTTAGTTTGGGGAATTTGCTTAAATGATTGATTTCTTTATCTTTTTATCTAGTAACTCTATTCCCCCCTTTTCTTCTTTTTTTCCCCTCTTTCAGTTGTGGTTAGTTCAAAATCTCCTTCCTCTCTACCCTTCCAACTTCTTTTGTTTCTTAGGTTTTTTTTCCTATGCTTTTTTGTTTTATTTTGGTTTTTTTTTTTCAGCTTTCTTTAGACTTTTATTTTATGAAAACTTACCACCAAATTATTTTGAGGGCGGGAATCATTTCTTCCTATTTCCTTCTTTTAAAAAAATATATTTATTTACTTTTAGTTTACAACATTCAATTCCACAATCTCTTAAGTTCCAAATTTTCTCCCTCTCCCTCTCTTCCCTCTCCCCCCTTCCCATGGCAGCATGCAATCCAACATCTACAAATACCTTCACATTAAACATTAGTCAAGTTGTAAAGAAGAATTATAACCAGTGGAGTGAACAACCAGAAAAGAAGGAACAAAACAAAATACAGCAGGGAGAGCAAGTAGTTTGCTTCAATCTGCATTCACTCTGTAGTTCTTTCCCATGCTTTTTTATAAGAAGAATTTCTTTGGTTTGTTCTCTCTCTCTCTCTTTTTTTTTTTTACTGTTTTTAAATTTTTTTAATTAATTAATTTATCTTTAGTTTTCAACATTCATTTCGCTTTGTTCTCTTGTTACATTCTCCCCCCTTCCTGGCTATTCTGAAATTTGAGTTTTTGATTCGTGGTCTTTATCCTTATTTATTCTTTCTCTAATATCTTTGTGTTCCTCATCAAATTAAGTTTTTTGAAGTGCTGGGTTTGAGCTCCCTCTTAGACCAACTTCTATTTTATTTCCTTTATAGATCTCACTCCATCTTCCCTTCTTCCAGTTCTGTTTCACTCTTAAAAGGAATAGATTAAAGAAGGATCCCATGGTAGAAATTAACCTGTGTCCTAAATCATGTGACCCTCTGTTCTCTTCCTGATCATTCACCTTCCCATTGTTTGTGCCATCTTGTCTCTGAATCTATGCCCAGCTACCTCTCCTTGTGAATGTCTAACTATCCCCAGGAGCTCACATATCAGTTAATCAATAAGCACTGACTCTGTGCTGGGCACTGTGTCAGTTGCTGGGGATATAAGGAAAGAGAAAAACAGGATTTCTGCCCTCAAGGAGATTGCTTTCTATTGGGTGAGATAAATGGAAATAAGCTAGGTGTATACAAGTTATCTACCGAACCCACAGGAGGGAATCCAAGAGCAGGGAAGCACTAGAATCTGGGGGGGGGGGTGTCTGGGAAAGCCCTCCAGTAGAAAGTGGTATTTGAACTGAGTCTTGAAGGGAGTCAGGGATGCCAGGGAGTAGAGATGAGGAAAGCATCCTGAGCATGGCAGAGAGCCAATGCAAAGGCATGGAGATGGTGTTGTGTGTGAGGATGTAGGTCAGTGTAGCTGTATCATAGAGTATGTCAAGGGGAGAAAGGTGTAAGAAAAAGTGAAAAAGGGGCCAGCTTATATGCCATTTTCTGAGGCAGGATATTGTCCAGGGGGTTACAATATTCTTTCAAAGAAGGCGGTCTTCCACTCTACCAGTTACTCCCAAGAGTTTTCCATTTCCCATTGCAGACATATCGTCCTTCAGTGGAACCCCTTCCCCCACTGGGTTCAGACCCCCCTCTTCAATTCTCTTATGAATTTATTTTATTTCCTCCTTTCTGCTGCCTCTCTCCTTCTAGCACAGCCCTTCTTCCTACTGAGAGAACACAGGGGTCATCACCCCTTTGTTCTTCTCTCCTGGTCTTGATAAAGGTACATAACCCATTGCCCGCTGTCCATAATAAATGTACATCCCCACTCTGTAATTTTGCCTCATATGATAGCAATGCTGATTCATCTATGGGGTGGGGGTGAGGCTGGGGCTAGGGTTGGGGGTGGGCCATAGGGTTTACTCCATAATGTTCCAGTCTGCTTCTCCATCTTCACTTCCATTTCTTTAAATTCCACTGAATTCATTATCTTTTCCCCCAAACACTATTTTTCTAATTTCTTTACTAGTATGGAGGTACCACCCTCTCAGTCAAGGATCCATAGCCCACTTGAAGAAGCCACCTTCAGTACTTTGATTCCCTTTTGAAAACTTGAGAGGTTTGTCTCTGAAATCTCTGCTGCTGCCCTTCCCCCTGACTTTCTGCCACTCCTGACCTGGGAAATCACCCTATAACCACCCTCCCCAGTTCCTTCTCCAGGTCTGCTGGGAGTCACTAGAGAAAAATCATGAAATAAGCTCACTTCACCCATAGAGATTCCTTGCTGTTGCTGGATGATCCATCTCCCATCCCCTTAATGGCTCCTGGTCTCATTTCCTCCAGTTAATGGTCCAACCTTTCTCTTTTTGCTGCCGATCCGACCCCCAAATGCCACACTTAGAGCAGACGACCCTGCCTTCTGCTTTTCTGAGACTGAGGACACCTGGTGTGAGCTCCCTCCGGTTCCCTTGTCTGTTCTTTTTCAGAATCATCAGCCCCTCCCTCCTCCTTTATTCTGGTCACAGAAGAAGAGCTGTACCTTTACCCATTCAAAGTAATTCCTCTACCTGTTCCCCTGATTTCATTCACTCCTGTCTCCCCCAGGACCTTGAATCTTTCCTTCTCCCCATCTGCTTCACAAGCATTTATTAAATGCTTACTATGTGTGAGGCACTGGGCTAGGCCCTGGGGATATAAAGTCAGCTTTTTTTCCCTTGAGAAACTTACAGTTGACACTCGGGATGCAATCTTTACCCAGATAAGTCAGTTACAAATTATATACAAGATGCTAGCTCATAAATGCAGAGCGCTGTGGCATGATGAAGGAGACAAGAGTGCTAACAGCTGTGGTGATCAGGGCAGGCTGGCCTCATGGGGGATGTGACGGCTGAGCTCACCCTTGGATAGGGTTTGGGATTCCAGGAGGCAGATGTGAGAAAGAAGAAGATGGGGCAGGAGAAAGGGTCTATGCAAAGGCACACACGGAAGCTCCTGTACGGGTAGGCCAGCTTACTGTGTGCCGGGATACAAAGAAAGACAAAAACAGAGTCTCTGCCCTGAAATAAGCTAGGCATATACAAGATGTGACAGAACCCAGGGGAGGTGATCTCTGGGGGGCGGGGGGAGGCGCTAGCATCTGGGGGACTGGGAAAGGCCTTCAGTGGAAGGGATCTGAATGGATGTGGATGTGAATCTGGGAAGTGGAAGAGGCTGTGTAGTCTAGAAAGACCTGCCAGAATCAAATTGAGAAGGACTTGAAATGCCCCCAGGAGGTGTTTGTAACATATTGAGTTATCCTGAATGCCAAGAAAGCCTCCCCTTGATCCATCCACTCCATCGGGATAGAACACCATTTTCTTTATTGCTCAATCTCATGAAAAATGGTCTACACCCAGCTCTTCTGGTTTGTGTCCACCAGCCTTTTATTCCGCCCCTTGGCTTCTTCTGCTGTTCTCTCACTTAAGTGGTTATCTCTGAAGTCTCCAGTTATGTTCTGATGTATCAGCCTTCTCTCATCCTTGAACCCCATCTAGAGTATTATGGTCAGTTTGGGGACCCCAGTCTGAAAAGGATTCTGGAGAGTTCCAAAGAAGAGTGCCCAGGATGCTGAGGGGCACTTCTGCATGGGATATGGATCTGTAGGACTGTCAGATCTGACAAAGGAATTGAAGATGTTGGGTCTAGAGAAGAGACATCATGGGGGACATGATGGAGGAGGCAGCTTTGTCTCTTTGGACTCCAAGGGCAGAACCAGGAGCAGTTGCAGGGAGGTATAGAGGCTGGATATCAGGAACATCTTCCTCTATTTTGAGCTGTCCCAGGGTAATTGCCTCAAAGTGATCTCCCTGTTCTTGGTGCTCATCAAGCCGAGGCTCGATAGCCAGGTGTCACTTATATGATAGTGAGCATCTCTTTCAGGTGTGAGTTGGACTGGGTAGCCACAGAGGCTCCTTTTACCTCTCAAATTCTGTGACTCAGTGATTCCCTGAGCCCTCATCATTGCCTACCTCTTCAGAGGCATTTGCTGTTTTCTTCTGTCTCTAACATTCCTTCTCTTATCAACAGCCTGGTTACTTTCTTTGTGATTCTTTAACATGGATATTCCCCAAGGATCTGCCCTTCACCCCCTTCCCTACACAGTCTCCCTGGGCAAGTTCTTCCATTCCCATTGCCTGCCAGCTGTGGGTGTCCCCCAAGGTTCTGTCCTGGGATCTTTTCTCTTCTCCCTCTACGCTATCTCACCTAGTGATCTCATCAGCTCCGCTCTGGTAGGTTAAATTATACAGATTCTTTCTATACAGATAATTCTCAGATCTCTATACAGCCCTAATCTGTTTCCTGAACTCCTGCCCTACATCACCAACTTCTTTTTTTTTAAAGTCCCGAACTGGATGACCTTTAGGTATCACAAACTCAACATGACCAAAGTAGAACTAATTAACTTTTCTCACAAACCCTTCTCTCTTCCCAATTTTTTCTATGACTGTTGGGGATAACACCATCCTCCCAGACACCCAGGCTCATAACCTTGGTGTCATCCCCAGCTCCTCAGTCTCATCCCACATATCCAATTTGTTAGGAAATCTTGTCATTGCTACCTTCACAACATCTCTCATATATGTCTCCATGGTTACCTGGGGTAGGGATAGGGGTGGCCTTATCATGCCAGGCCTGGACTATTACAAGGGCCTTCTGGTTAGTTTCCCTATCTCAGGTCCTTCTTTTCTTAAATCCACCCTCTATGAAGAAGCCAAGGTAATTTTCCCAAGATCTAGGTCTGATCATGTCACCCCATTATTGACTGGACCCCTGTGGTACTCTTATGTCTCCAAGATGAACTATGAAGTCCTTTGTTTAGCATCTAAAGCCTTTCACAGCCTGGTCCCTTCCTATCTCTCTAGTCTTCTTGTACCTTTCTCCAATTTTTTATACTTTTTCTATACTTCTTATACTTTTCTCCACTTCTTCCATATTCTCTGCAATCCAAGGGGTTGAGGTGAATCTCTCTTTTTTTTTTTTTTTGCTTTTTGGAGGGCAGTTGGGGTTAAGTGACTTGCCCAAAGTCACACAGCTAGTTTGTGTGTGTGTGTGTGTGTGTGTGTGTGTGTGTGTGTGTGTGTGTGTGTTAAGTGTCTGAGGCCAGATCCCAACCCAGGTCCCCCTGACTCCAGGGCCAGTGCTTTATTTACTGTGCCACCTACCCGTCCTGGGTTGAGGTGAATCTTGAAAGAAACTAAGGGTTCTAGGAGGAAGGGTAATATGGGGGGTACATTTGGGGCATGGCAGATGGCCTACACAAAGGCATGGAGTATCATGTGTGATGAAGGTCAGTTTGGCTGAACTGTAAAATGTGTGATTATAACATATTATAATGCTGTAAAGGTAATTTGGGACTGGGTCATGAAGAGGTTTGAAAGCCAAATGTAGGAAGCCAAAGCTGATCCTAGGGTTTATTGAGTTGGGGTCTGGGGAGTGGGGGAGGGCAGAGTCAGACTTACACTTTAGGAAAATCACCTTGGCAGCAGCATGAAGGGTGGAGTGAAATGAGAGGAGACTTAGGGTCAGGAAGATCAATGAAGGGGTTGTACCAACGGTCCAAAGGAAGGGGGGGGGGCTGCACCAGGGTAGGAGCTATGGGAGGAGACGGATGGAATGAAATGGGATGGATGTTGTGAAGTAAATGTGGCAGGATCTGGCAACTGATCTGGCAGCTGGAAGGCCACTCACTGCATGGGGTTAGCAGTATATTGGCCTGGGATGAGAAGAGATAAGGCTAACCAGGATCATAGCTTTATGGTTCACCTCATCCTTATGAGATGTGCAAATATCATTATTTTCCCTTGAGATAAGGAAACTCAAGTTCAATGAGTTAAAGTGACTACCCAACTAGGAAATGCAGGAAAACTGGCCTTAAACTGGGGCAAGGTCAGTGTTCTTTTCAAGATGATGCTGGTGGGACCCAAAGCTGATCCACTCAAGCTTTATTTGACTTCAACTTCCTCTGCCAAGGAGAAATCTTTCCAGGTGACAAAGGTCAGGATAAACAGTTCCAAGAGAACTGAAGCCCAGGACAGATGGGGAGGTGTTGTCAGGGACGTTGTCTTCATGCCTGCCCCAGAGCTGATCATGCCAGGGCCCTGAAAAGACTGCTGGAAACCTGGGGAGAGGAGTCAGTCCTAATCAGTATGGCTGCCAAGGGATGGATTAGAGCTAACTGGGGCAAGCGATAGGAAGGAAAATTGGGACTTAACAATTAAAGCTGTCCCCAGATGAAATCAGATGCTTGTGGCCCCTTCTCTGATCAGTGAGCTCTTGACACAGATCACCACTTCATGAAAAGCCCAGCCTGTTCGTGCTCACTTCTCTCCTGGCACCACTCTGGATTCACTGGCCTTTTTTTTTTCTTTTACTTTTCTTACCATTTACTCCTCCTCTCCCCACCCCACCAACTTCCCAACTCCCTTTTTGTATGTTTTCTTCCTTAGAATATAAATTCCTTGAGGATAAAGACTCTCTTCTTCTCTCTCTCTCTCTCTCTCTCTCTCTCTCTCTCTCTCTTTTCTTCCCTTCTTCCTTCCCTCCCTCTCTCTTTCCCTCTCCCTCTCTCTCTCCTTGTATTTGTATTCTCAGTACTTAGTATAGTGCTTGGAACATGTAATCACTTAATAAATGCTCTATCTATCTGTCTGTCTGTCTATCTATCTGTCTATCGGTAGACACTGTGACCACATTGAGACCAGCTGTGAAAACCTGAGTGTATGAGAAAAGATGGGAACACTACCAAAAGCAGACCCAAACATTGTAGACTGTAGCCATGCACTGTGTGATTGAACAGTCCTCCACCTCAACAGGGTGTGTCCTTATGGGAGCCATGGTAACATATTGGAGTTGCATAAAGACAAAAGAGTGATTAAAAGTGGAAGTGATTTTTCATATTCTCTGTTGAAGGAGTAGGGAAGCACAATTTTAAAAGAGAGATTTCTATTGCAAATGGTTTGAATAAAAAGTTTTTATGTTTAATGGGATTAGCCTCCAGTTGTGTTGAAAACTTGGCTGTCCAGAGTGATTTATTGCCCAAGGGTGATTCCTGGAGTTCAGATTCTCACTAAACAGGAAGTTACTGAATTATGAAGAATCCATAATTACTTAGGAATAGCTGTCATACATGGGTACACACTCTGGTCCCTGCTGTTGTCATGGAAAACCCAGACTTCTGCCACTGATCCACCCATTCACCCAAGGAAGGCCTAGGTAACCGCTGCTATTTGATGGAGACAGAGACCATTGCAACCCCTTCAGGCAGAGGCTAGACAACCACATGTTAGGGATGTTGTACAATACATTGGGGGCGGGGGGAGTTAGTTTCCTTCCATTTCTGGACTTTTCTACTTTCTGGATACATATATTTACTCCATAACAAAACCCAAAACAAAAACATAGCTTGAGCCCCCACCAATGCATTTGCTTTTACTAGTCAGCCACAAAGCATAATTAATTACTTCAAAGCAAAGTCATTTAATGATATGACAAGGAAAGGTTAGTGCCATATTAAGAAAAGAAACACAGATAAAGATGGAAAGGACCCATGAGTACAGAAATATTTATAGGAGCACTTTCTGTTGTAGTGAAGAATTGGAAACAAGTGGGCACCTGTCAATGAAAGAATGACTGATTAAATCATTGTCGTGTGAATGTAATGGAATATTACTGTGTCATGAGAAATCACCAAGGGGATAGATTAATAAAAACCTGATAGGACTTGTATAAACCAATGTAAAGAAATGTGAGGAAAAACCAGGCAAGTATTTTATACAAGGCCTATAACACTGTAAAGGAAAACAGCTGTGAAAGACTTTAGAACTATGATCAATGCAATGACCAATCACGATTCCGAATGACTAATGATAAATTGTGCTTCCCACCTCTTGGCAGAAAGGTGAGGACCTAGAGGTGCAGAATAAGACATTAATTTTCAAACATGGCTGATGTATAAATGTGTTTTGCTTGGCTATACTTATTTGCTATGAAGGAGATTTTAATTATACTAGTCTGAGAGTTACAGGGGACAGAGTAGTGAGGGATAGTTAGTGAAACCCCAAAAAAAGGAAGAACAGAAAAGAAAGAACATACATAAATCGTTTTAAAAATGCATGGCAGAGAACAAAAGAAATTTGGAAGGAGTCACTGACAAGCAGAACAGTGTTGGAACTACTATGTTTAATGTAAAAAATCCTTTTAAAAATCCCAAGCTTTCTGTAGTGAGAATTCATGGCTGCATATATAGTCCTATTTTTCTAGGTTTTTCATGAGAAGAAATTTTTGCTTGTTGATGGTTGTCAAGTGGATAATAATAAAAAGGAAAATGTTTAAAAAGGGAAAGTAGCCACAGAATATCTTCCTCACTAAACAAGGGCATACCCTCTCACACATATGCACACAGGGAGTACAAGTGAGGAGCCAGAATCTGAACCCAGGGCCTCAGGCTCCAAATCCAATGCGCTTTCTGTAGCAGCCTGAGGTCTTAAGTCCCTAATCGGGGACATAAGTATACTAGAGCTAGGGATTCCTTTTCCTTGTATTAGTCAGTGGCTCCATGGACTATTACCATTGATCCACCTACCCAAGGCTTGGGAGATCTGTGTTGCCTGATGAAGATTGAAACCATTGTAACCCACATCAGCAAAGGCAGGATGACGAGTTGTCAGGGATGTTGTAGAAAAAGATTATCCACCTAAGGGGAGTGGACACCACCAGTGGACATACAAAGAGGGGCATATATGAAGCAAACATGTATGGTTGATCAAGTTATATATGTGGTGGACACAAATATAAGAGACATGTTTATCCAGACCACACATGTTGAGAGTGCACACATAAGGCATTATGGCAAGGGTACACAAGTGGAGGGGCAGCCTGTGTCCCCAGTACTGTAGGGCTGCCAATATTTTCTGATTATGTCACCAGATGGCTTTTGTGGTACCTACTCTCCCCTGTTACCCATGACATGTAGTCTCTGCTGGGTCGTACTCTGCTGGTCTCATAATCAGTGCCAGGCATTGTTCCTTGGGCCACATGGGAGTAGAATTTCTCATGCCTTGGGTCTCTGTCCCAAGCCCATATATGACTTGAAGTTAAAAAGTACCTTTTACCTTTCATCAAGTCCTAATCCCCAACCTACTCTTGAATCATCTCAGAAATTACTCTTTCAACAAACCACCAAGGGCTATCTAGGTCTTCAGCCCCTTATCTAAAATCCTTTGGCCAGGCAACACAGCAATACCTGTAGGTGGTTTTAATCTGAGGCTTCACCCTCCATCTCAATTCCTTGTTTCAAATTTATTTCTTAATTATGTTTATGCCTTTCAGTCCTTGGGCTACTATATCTATATTTATTATTTTTGGAAAGCTGGGGTATATGGTTTTAGGTTGTTAAAAGCCTTGTGTAATTTCCTAATTCTATTCGAATCTGCTTTCTCCCCACAATGTAATTCTAGGCTCAATTCATTCTTCATCTATCAGGTCTACGAAAGCTTTCACCTCCCTGGACTTCCCCAGTATCCTTATTTAGGTGATAATAAATGGCCTCTGAGGTTCCTTCCAATCCTCCATCTCTGATAAACTAATTCAACTAGTCTATCCATCCAACCACCCAGAAGAGTAGAGAATGAACGTATTGAAGGCATAAGCAGGCCACAAGGTATCTATAATGCTGCTGGCTGACAATTACATAAAAGTACTTTGCATGTCAGTAATGATTTATGCACAAAAAGCAATAAATCAATCAACATTTACTATCAAAAAGACAAAAGCAAACCAGTCCCTTACCTAGAGGCTATTGTGTTGCGATAGGGGAGACAATATGTACCTGTACAGGTGCATCCCAAGCAGATACTCAGTAACCTCCTGAGTGAGGGTACTAAACACATAGTGTATGAGAAAGGCCTCTGCTAATGGGTCGAGGTGTGAAGAATGTCATCTTGGAAATGCTCCATTGGGGAAAGAGATGGACAAGCCACATGTAGAAAACAAAAGGCAGCAACAACCAGAGAGTTGGGCCGGCATTCAGAGACTGTAAAGACACCAGAAAAGAAAAGCTGTAGCACGTTGGAGGATTCTCAGGAGGACACAGAGAGCCAGAGCAGAGGAGAAGGGTTGGCTGGGCTGCAATCTGCCCTGTTGGAGAGAGTGCCCATGCTGATGACACCCCAGCACCATGGAGAAATGGAAGCATCTCCACATTACCTAGACGTGGCTTGTTCCCCACCCCCTTCAGATAGTCTATCTTAGGTACTGCCCTAGAGTTATCCTAGAGCAGGCCATGACCATGAAAGGACAATGAACCTAAAACACATTGACATTACATAGCACAACTGTATTTACCAAAGCTGGGTGTTTCAAACTAGAGACAAGCAAAGTGCCCTCAAGTGTCTCACAGTCTAATGGGGGAGGGGGGCAATTACATAGATAACTGCCAATACACAAAACAAACAAGATATAGATCTAAATGGAGATAATCAGCTGGGAGAAGGCGCTAGAATTCAGGGGGATTGGGAAAGCCTTCTTGTAGAAGGTAAGATTCTAGCTGAGACCTATAGGAAGCCAAGAGATAGATATGAGGCAGGAGAGCATTCCAGGCCTGGGGGACAGCCAGAGAAAATGCCTAGAGCTGAGAGATCAGCCAGGAGGTCTGTGTCACTGGATCAAAGAGCTGATGTTTGTCCTTCATTCTCAGAGGACCGTGACATCAGGAAGGTGCTGCCATGACTTGCAAGTGAATTGGATTTAAGTGAGGCAGGACTGTACAAAATCACCAGTCTTACTTTTCTCCTCTGGAGCCATCTGGGTCCAGTGCAAGATGTAGATCAGGACAACTGGAGATGGCTCGGAATGCAGTGGGAGACCCCAGCCTTTCTAAGCTAAGGTGTAAAAAGACTGGAAAGGTAGAAGGGGGCTTTGGACACCAAACAGAGCACTTTGCATTTGATCCTGGAGGAGATAGGGAGCCACTGGAGTTGATGGAGGGGTGTGGAGTGCAATAAGATCTTACCTGCCCTTTAGGAAAATCATTTTAGTGGCTGAATGGGTGATGAATTGGAGTGGGGAGAAATCTGAGGCAAGTAGACCCACCAAGTGGCTATTGCTATAGTTCTGAGGTGAGATGATGAGGGCCTGCACTGGGGAGAAGGGGGAGAGCAGTGTCAGAGGATAGAAGGGGGTGTGCCTGAGAGATGCTGGGAAGTGAAGCCAGCTTTCCTTCTCAGAACATCCAGCTCCCTCCAATTCAGAAAGAGCCTGAGATTTATTTTTAGCTCCAAGTACAGTCAAGCTTAGACTTAGGGGACACCTGGGTTTAAATCTGATCCAGGGCCAGCCATTCAATCTCTTGGAGCCTATTTCCTCCTCCAGATAAATGCAGTTTCAGAGATACTGTGAGTCGTAGATGAACCAACGAATAGAAAGGGCTTTGCAAACCTTTGAGGGTTAGATAAATGTTACCTCTTGTTACTCAATTAAATTATGTTAGATTCGTCCCATCATTCTGTCCCAGTGAAGTTGTTTTGCAGTCTAACTCTATTTCAGCTACCCCTCCCAACTTTGTCCAACATCTGCAGATTGGAGAAGCATCTCATCTAGGTCCCTTTCATCTAAATGATCCCTAAAAATGTTGAATTTCCATCTTTCCCTGGCCTGGTCTTTGCTTTTCTATTTCCTTCTCCAGCCCATGCATATGGACACATCCAATGTCATGAAGAAATTTTTAAGGCATGCCCAGTATTGGGTGTGAAAAATACCAGAAAAAAAAAACAAGGAGGGGGATAAAGATTTTTCCTGCACAACCCTTATCCCAGGAAGCTGTCATACCATAATCCTCCCCATCCACTTTATAGGTTAAAAAAAAAAAAAGGAGCACATAATCCCCACCCTAAACCCCAAGAAACTTCTTTGGTTTACTCAGTAATAGAAAGGATCTGCTATTGGCTCCCTATGTACCCTCTGGTCAAGCTTTTTGCCATTTCTGGGTCTTTGTGTCTTCATCTATAAAATGAATAGGTTGGAACTAGCTGTTTTTTAAGAACCCTAGTGTGGGCTGTTTTCCTTTTCTGAGAACATAAATACCTCTCCAGTACAATGGAAGTTCTTGAAGGCAGACACAGTTTACTTTGTCCTTTTGTATCTCTTCTTCTTCTATTTCTTCTTCTTCTTCTTCTTCTTCTTCTTCTTCTTCTTCTTCTTCTTCTTCCTCCTCCTCCTCCTCTTCTTCTTCTTTTTCATAGTATTTTATTTTTTCCAATTACATTTAAAGATAGTTTTCAATATTCATTTTTATAAGATTTTGAGTTCCAATTTTTTCTCCCTCCCCAAGAGAGCAAGCAATCTGACATAGGTTATATATTACCAAAGCTGGGTGTTTCAAACTAGAGACAAGCAAAGATAAAAACAGTCCCGGCCCTCAAGTGTCTCACAGTCTAATGGGGGAGGGGGGCAATTACATAGATAACTGCCAATATGCAAATAACAAACAAGATATAAATCTAAATGGAGATAATCAGCTGAGAGAAGGCGCTAGAATTCAGGGGGGGTTGGGAAAGCCTTCTTGTAGAAGGTAAGATTCTAGCTGAGACCTATAGGAAGCCAAGTTTAACTCACGTTAAACATATTTCCACATTAGTCATGTTGTGAAAGAAGAATCAGAACAAAAGGAAAAAACCATGAGAAAGAAAAAACAAAAAACAGCAAAAAAATATTATGCTTCGATCTGCATTCGGATTCCATAGTTCTTTCTCTGGATGTGGTGAGCATTTTCCATGATGAGTCTTTTGGAATTGTCTTAGATTTCTCACCAGTACAATGTTCTGTTGGTCTTACTCCCCTCACTCAGCATCGGTTCATATAAGCCTTTCCAGGTGTTTCTGAGATCTGCTTGCTCATCATTCTTATAGCACAATAGTATTCCATTACATTCATTGTATCCCCTCTTCTGCCTGGTTACAGTAGCTGCCTAATCTAGGCATGGCTCCCTTCTAACTAGAGGACTGGAGGAGATGCATCTTCTTATCTCCAGGTTTCATCCCTGAAGGCTTGTGGTACCAGGGTATGGAGACCTCCTGAGTGAAGGCCTTCTTATTGGAGCGTTTTATTTTCAATGTCTGTCTGTTTGGACAGAACTCCCATGAATAATTTTCTAATGTTTGAAAAGTGCTTAATTTGACCTGATGAAACATGTACATTTGATCTCATTAGATGCTCCCAAGAGCCCTGTGAGTTTCCTGATGTCATTATCCTAATTTGACAATTAAGATAACTAAGACTGGGGCAGCTAGGTGGCCCAGTGAGTAGAGCGTTGGCCTGGAGTCAGAAGGACCTGAGTTCAGATCCGACCTCAGACACTTAACACACACACAAACAAAAACCTAGCCATGTGACCTTGGGCAAGTTACTTAGTAAGGTTACCCCAATTGCCCTCCAAAAAGCAAAAAAACAAAACAAAACAAAACAAACAAAAAAAAAAATAAGGCTGAGGGAGTCGATGGCTTGCCCAGGGTCCCATAGCTAGGAAGTGCTTAAGGCAGAGCTCCCTGGCTCCAAGTCTAGCATGTTCTCCACTTGTACCACATTGCCACGTGTCATTAGTTAGCCTGGCCATGGAACGTACAATCAGGGAGTGGTTGAGAGGTGACAGAAGGACATGAGAGGCCTCATAGGCTAGATTTGGAATCAGAAAATCTTGCTTCAAATTCTGGCCCTGCTCCCAGTTGCCGGTGTGACCTGAAACAGCGCCTAGGCTTCATCTCTCTCTCTGTAAAGTGAAGGAGTTGGATGAGTTGGACCATCTCCATCCTGAGTCCCCTTTGAGCTCTGAAACATCAGCTCCAGTGAGGCAGATATGGGACTAGTAAAGTCCTCAGAGAGCACTATGTGAAGAGTCTTTCTGATACTGCCAAGGAAGCTTGGGAGCCATTGGCTTGTGCCATCTGTTGTTTGAGAGTTGTGTTTTGAGACTCCTTGGATCAGTCCTGGCTTCAGTGCCATCTTCCAGGCTGGCCCACTGATCCCAGCAGCTCCCTTGGGATCTAGAGCTCCTTGTTCAGGAATATGCTTCTCTTCAGAAGCAGACCTGGCATGAAACTTGGCATGCTGACATTTAGGTGGTCTTTTGGGTCCTGGGAGCCACCTCTTACCTTACAGAAGTCTTGGTCTGACAGCATCGCTGAACCCTAGGAGGACATGTTGGCTTCCATTTTGTCTTGGCCCAAAGAAGGGCAGGCATTCATCTGCCTGGGTTGCTCACATCCTCAGAGTCTCTTAGCCCCATAGTCCAGCAGCTGTTGTGGTACAGGACTCTATGCTGGTCCCTTGTGGGGCTGGATTTCCTGAGTTATGCTGCTCTGGGATGTGCTGAACCAGTAGAGTGAATTTCCTGTAGCTTCCCTAGTTCAGGGCACCTCTTCCTTACTCCTCTAGACTTGGAGTTGCAACATAGGGACAAGTCAGGGGTCCATCTGGATAATTTTTGAGTAAGTCCCTTAATCTATCTGAGCCTCAATTTCCTTATCTGTAAACTGAGGGGGTTGGACTAAATAGCACCTGAGTTCCTTTCCAACTCCAAATCGATTGTTCTGTGAATTCTCAGAAGTTTCAATCAATTAATCCGGGATACCAAGACAACAATGAAATAATCCCTACCCTCAGGAAGCTTATTTTCTATCAAGGGAGACATGTATACAACTAAGTATATTCAAGACATATACCAAGTATATATAAGAAAATTGTGGCAGGGGAGGCCCTAGCAACTGAGGGTGGGAGGGATGGTCAGGAAAAGTTTTACTTGGGAGATTTTTCCATCTAAGCATTGAAAAAAAAAACCAGAAAATTCTAAAAAGTGTAGGCAAGGAGCGAGAGTATTCCACACCTAGTATCAGCCTGGAATCTGTCATGTAAACAGTAAATTAGGTTAGCTTGGTGAGATCCTAGAGGGTGTGAAGGAGAAGAATAATGAGCCTGGAAAGGGAGACTGGAGCTAAGGCTGTGACTGACTTTAAATGCCAAAGAACAGAGTTTCTATTTGTTCCTAGATGTAATGCAGCCAAGGGAGCTTATGAAGCAGGGGAGTGACATGGTCAGAGTTGTGCTTTAGGATATCACTTTGAATGAATGAATGCATTTGTTATAGTATATTTTAATGTTATATTACACATAGTATAATGTGTTATACATAATATATAATACACATATATATGTATTATACATAATATACATATATTAATAAAATAATTTACTAGGCACCTACTATGTTCCAGGTAGTGTAGATACAAATAGAAAAGCAAGTCAGCCCCTGCCCCTAAGGAGCTCACATTCTAATAACAAAGAGGGAAGGCAAGGTTTCTCAGTCCTTTGGGTCTAACAGCAAACCATATAGTCATGTTCTTCTTGAATCCTATTTCCACTAATAAAGCCAGGTGGGTTTCTGCTAGGAAACCATTTGGTGGCTTCACCCATTGCCTCTTCCTCCCCTGCTGCCTCTGTCTTGCTCCAGGTCACCCAGACAGTAAAGAGTAGCTGAGATACTTTTCTCTTGTGCTTAAGTCTCTTCCCTCTGGCTCCATCCCATCTGCCCAAAATGGGCACAGGTTCCCTAGTCCAAAAAAAACAACCAAACCAACAAAAGCTCTTTCCTTGCCATTTCTACCCCCTCGTGGTCACTCTCCATCTCCTTCCTCCCTTTCCCTGCCAGTCTTTGTGACAAAGTCGTCTTTCTAGGGTCATGTCTATACTTCCTCCTGCCTCACGTACTCATTTCTCAGTCTCCTGCAAGCTGGCTCCTGTCCTCAGAAACTGTTCTCTTTCAGGTCAGGAAAGTGGCCTCCTTATCCCTCCTGCTCTTCATACGTGTTTGATAGTCAGATCAACATGATATGGAACAGACCAGTGGTTCCTTATCTCCTCTAGGATAAAATACAAACCCCTCAGTCTAGGATTGAAAGCTCTCCAGTCTAGCTCCAGCCAGTCAACCTTTCAAGACTCATTTTGCAATATTGTCTTTCATACATAAGCAGGAAACTAGATGACTTATTGTTTATCAACCTCAACATTCCATCCCCTATCTCCCAGTATTTGCACAGGGTGCCTGGAATGCACTCACTCCTTGGCTCTGCCTCCCAGAAATCTCAAACATACTTATCCTGAAAGGCATGGACTGCAGGGATCATTAGCCCCATCTGACAGACGAGGAAATGTATTCTTGTTGATTGATTCATATAAAGGTTAACTCTATGGTTATTGCTACCTGATGACAATAACTGTATTCACATAGCACTTTCAGGTTTGCCTGATGCCTTTCAAATATATTTGATCTTCACAATAACCCTGGGAGGGAGATGCTGTGATTAATCCCCATTTTACAGAGGAAGAAACTGAGGTTTTAAAGTGCCCAGAGCTCACACAGCTAGTAAGTGCCTGAAGTGGGATTTGAACTCAGGTCTGTCCTGACTCTGAGGCCAGCACTCGGCATTCTGCCACCCAGCTACATTCTCCTTACTTATTGAGGATTTCACAGTCTCTGACAATGAGCCCAAGAAAACGAAATGCCCTGGGTGGTAATATCTCAATGGCCCTAGGCACCCACTGCCTGAGTGGTCTGAATCTCCTTGGTCTTCAGGTCAGCTTTCCTCTGGCCCTCTCCCCATCAAAAATGTTTCTGTTCACTGGCCGTCGTTCCGGGCCTGGCGAGAGCAGGTGGGCAGAGAGGCGGCCGATTCTTCTGCAGTCTCCCTGGTCCCTCTTGCCCTGGCTCCAGAGGCCTGGAAACTACCGCTTCTATTGAGATTAAGTTATAATTTAAGGCAGTGAACATGTGCTCTGCTGGCGGCTATAAAGATTCAAATCATAAAGTTTTACAGTGGAACGGTTTCTGTAAAAGCGTCGTTAGGAAGTGGGAACCATGCCCTTAATTCTTATGACATATGGGACTGCCGGGCTTGTTTGGGTTTCAGTGGAGTTTAGTGGGGTGATGGTTTGGCTAATTAAAGTCAGGTTCCCCCTCCCCCCTCCTCCTCCTGCTCTTCCTCCTCCTTCTCCTCCTCTTCCTCTTCTTCTCTCCATGCTTTGGAGGGGCTGGAAGAGCCTGGGCTCCCTCCCTCATCTCTGCCCCTGGCCTCACATTATTCATGGCCAGAAAATCTCCAGGGTCAAAGAGAGGCACCTGAGGCTGAACAGCACATTAGCTAAGTGCTGGCTGCTTCATGCCCTCTGCTCAGCCCTGACAGGACCTAAGAACTCAGACCCAGCCCCTGTCCACTGGGAGTAAGGGGCAGGGGAGTGGGGGGGGGGGCAGGGGACAAACACTGACATTGGAAATTAGGATAGTTAAGTGCCAAGGGGTCCCAAGCAAGTGGGGGAGGAGGGGAGGAGGGAATGCTGGGAAGGTGGTTGGACCCTGAAGCTAGATGAATGACAACAATTTTGAAAAGCCAGGAGGCAGAAAGAGGAAAAACCTAAACTGGAAATTAACAACTAGGGCCAGGAACAAGGGACCTGGGGGAAATAGGATTGTAAATATTTTTAAAGGTACCCAAAAAAATGGGTAGCCTGTGGATGTATGATCTAACATGAAGGAACTCTGAGTCAGGCAAGTGAGAAGGACCTCCATTAAGGCCTGGCCTGCCCATCCCATCCTGCTGCCCACTGGCTTCGAGGCCCTGATCTTCCTCACATTGAGGGAGAGCCCATGCTTTGGGGGGGAGGTGTAGAAGGTCCTTCTAATCTGGGCTACTGACTTACTCCTGGCTGGAGCTTGGTCCATGGGTGAGGCAGGAGGTCTTCCTAATTCTTCTAGCATCCAGGAAACTTCATACTGTTGTCACCTATTTATGCCACAAGGACGACCATCTGGCCCCTTGATTGGGGGTGGGGACAAGCTCAGAATTTGTTTGGTTTTGGATTATGGAGAGGGTCTAGCTGTCCATCAGAATGAGAAAGACGGAAATGATAGGTCCCCCTTGGAATTTGGACAAGAAGGCATGGTGGGAGTTTGAGGCCCCTCCAATGGCTGATTGGCCCAGTAGGGAGCCCCAGAGTAGAGTGGACAGTTAGGCAGAGCTAAGCTAAGTTGGACTGAGCCGAGTAGTTTTGAACCCCCAGATGGTAGATAGGACTATTTTCCTATGTGTGTGTCTGAGCGTGTGTGTGTGTGTGTGTGTGTGTGTGTGTGTGTATCTATGTCTGAGTGTGTGTGTTTGTGCACGCGCACATGCACTTGTGCTTTACCACAGTCTTAGGAAGCATGACTCAACCCATTAAAATTTTTTTTTAATATTATGAACTAGAAAATTGTCAAAAAAACATGGAAGTTTCCAAGCAAAGAAGAGCAGAAAAGTGGGAGTATACATGAAACCGTGGCTGATTCTTTTAGGTTTGGTTTTCTTAAGTTTTATTTTACATTTAAAGCAGTCATATCAACATGGTCCTGCTCTGGAACTTGGTCCATTCTCTTCTCTGTTTTTAAAAATGTTCCATTGACTTTCTTTTCTCCTTTTTTGCATCAATATCAGCCCTTCATTTCTGTGCACAAATATAAGTAGCAAAAGTATAATCCAGTAAAACAAATGTATTCAGTAATGGTTGTGTCCACCCCTTCTTGGCGAAGAGGTAGAAGGCCGGCCCCATCGTCAGTCTTCTGCAGACCCGATGACTCAATCCATTTTCCAGAAGAGGAATGAGGCCCATGTAGAGAAAATGGCATGATTCAAAAGCCCACTCTGAACCAGTGGCCAGAGGGAGGGCTACAATTCTTCAGACTCCCACAGAGGAAAAAAGAAATGGCTGCCTTGGGAGGAGCGTAGCCTGGGGGAGTGGGGCAGAGATCCATTGGAGACACATCTTTTCCTTGTGGGTGTGTGGTTCCTCCCGTAACACTTTCCTATGCCTGATCTCATTGAGGAGGGGAGGGAAGACGTGCTATGGCAACCCTTCACTGGCTGGCGCCCTTTGTGGAGGATGGTTGAGTTCTGAGAGAGCTGAGATGGAGCTCCTTCCCAACTGCCCTTTGGTGGGAACCCCAGAAGTCTCTAGTAGAAGGCTGGGTAGTTCAGTACTTAATGAGCCCAACATCCTAGCTTTAATATGCAACAGAATCAGTTAGCTTTGCTCTGTTCCATGGCTGTGGAATCGACCCTGAGGGTGTGGATGAGTGAGCACAAATGCATCTTTACAATTGGAAAAATAGCTCAAGTGTGTGCCCTGTTAGTGGGGGCTCAGGCCCATCACCCTCATGTGGGAAGGCAGAGAGCAGTGGGAGCCAGTGAGTGACCCCTGCTGACCCAGACAAACCCACTGAAAGAGTGGGAGAGAGATATGAAAGCTATGAATGCAGTTTGTTTTGGGCCAGGAATCAGATTTCAGAAGCCTGCCCAGTAAACAGGCCCATGTAAGAGTACTGGGAATGATCACTGGCTCCCTCTGCCAGGAGGGTCCCTCCGTGACCCCTCCCCAGACTGATTCATCAGCAGGCACAAAGCCTTTGGAAGGAGGGACAAGGGAAGTGAATGCGTCTGATAGACTAAAATTTGATTGATAAAAGAAAGGACAGACAATGCATGAGCCGTGTCCAGGACCAAGTGGTTCTCCAGGTGGCTGGCAAGGGTGCAAGCAGGCAACAATTCCGTTCCGTTACACAGCTGTTTATTAAATGCTGACTGAATGCAAAACACCATGCCACATCCTGGGAGATGGAAAAGGGAAAGAAGAACACACATTACTAAGAACCTACTGTGTGCTCCTCACTGCCCTGTTTTATAGAGGTCACCTCATTTGATGTAGGTGCTGTTATTATCGCCATTTTCAAGTTAAGGAAACTGAGGCAGACAAAGGTGAGATGGTTTGCTCAGGATCACACAACTAGTAATTGTTGGAGGCTGGATTTGAACTCAGATGCTCCTGACTCCAGACTGAGCTCTAGCCACTGTCTCATCTAGCCACCTCCTGCTTAAACCATACCAGGCCCCTGCCCTCATGAACTTTACAGCCTAGTAGGGGAACATGGCATCCAAATGACCCTAGGTTGGAGCAGACTACTTGTCTCCTAGAGAGAATAAAGTTTGAGAATTATAACACGGGTGTCTCCTGCTGTGCTTGGGGTGAGGTGGGGATGAAGGGATTACCATGTAGCAGACGTGGTGGGAAGTCTTACACAGAAATGGATGGGTGGTATAGAGGCCCTCCCAGCTACCATTCACTGCCACCATTTCCTGAAAAGTCAGGAAGAGCCAAATTCAGCCAAAGCTTGTGTCCTCTGATTGGGACATCAGGTGCACAGCTCCTAGAGTTTGGACCCAGGCAGTAATGACTAATGAGCTCTCTCAATCTCTCTCTCTCTCTGTCTCTCTGTCTCTGTCTCTCTCAATCTCTCTCTCTCTTTGTCTCTGTCTCTCTCTCCCTCCTCTCTCTCTTCCTCCTCTCTCTTTCCCTCCCCTCTCTCTCCCTCCTCTCTCTCTCTCTCCCTCCCTCCCTCCTCCCCCCACCCTCTCTCTCTCTCCTCTCTCTCTCTCTCTCTTCCTCCCTCTGTCACTGTTGGGGCTCTCTCCATGCTCAGGGTTTTAATTCTAGCCTCTAATCTCAGCTGCTCCTGTGATAAATTAATTGTAATGATAGAGGCCCCAGTTACGAGGGCTGCATCGTTTGCTTGTAATGTGAGCGACAGGTTTAGGGCTTCCTTTATTTAAGATGCTGGGGTAATTACATGGGAGTTAGCATATGCAGGCAGAGAGATATGATTCATTCGCCCAGCGATGGCCATGACACAGCTGTTTGTGGGATAAAATAGAGGAACCGTGTTGTTACAAAATGTTCCCCTTATTATACCTCATTAAAAACAAGGCTGTGATAAGTCAGGACTGGCAATGAAGAAAATCTATTGCCCCCCTGTAAAACCTGATAGGAGAGGGAAGGGGCGGGCGTGCTGGGTCATTTTCTGTCCTCTCTGCCCTGGCCGCCTCTCCTTGTCATTCTGCAGGGGTATGGCTGCTGGGGGAGGATGGGGGATGGGGTGTGGCTGCAGCGATGGATGGAGCGTCGCCCCCCCACCTTTCCCCTCTTCCTCTCCCTTTGTGAATCCAGACTTGTCCTTTTTCTTTTAGAGCTTGGACACAAATGTTGTGAGCAGGAGAGAACAAAAGCAGGGCCATGTTTTCAGGGCCTGACCCAATTGGGTCCTCTTCACCTTTAAGGTACAAGGCAGACCCAGAGTGAGCCTACAAGGGTGGGCAGGAGCCGTGAGCTTCAAAGTCAGCAGGGACAACAGCAGCCAAGCAGTGGGGGCGAACTCCTTTGAAGAGATCACATGCATCTCTTCTGTCCCCACTATCTTTCTTTCTTTTAAAAAATCCCCATCAAAGGTAAAGATGTTTCTCTCTGTCTCCTCCAACCCCATGGCCCCTTTTCTCTCTCTCTAAGCAGAGAAGCTTCAACCTACAGATTAGCCCCAGTCCTAAGGCCCAGTTAATTAGGTTGGACCCTGGAGAGAACTTCAGGAGTGCTTGTTCTGAGCCGTCACCCTGAGGCTGAGCTCCCTTGTCTCATACCAGCCAGTCTTTCCTGTTGTCCAAGAGCATGGACAGCAATAAGAGGAGGCATCACAGATACCATTTTTCATGCCTTTGAGAGCTTCCCAAAAGCTCTGCCCACAACCATGCAAGGAGGGAGGTGATAATGAAACCCAAGAGGTAATAGACTTGTCTAAGGTCTCCCTGAAAATGAATGCCAGAGGCAGCAGAGTAGTAACACTGTTGGGTACCAAAAGGAGCATTCTGTAGAGGTTGATATAGAAACATCCATCTGTAAGTCTTTTCCAACATAAATAGGGATGAGTGTATGTGTAGTGAAGATCAGCGTCAGAGAACCTGGCTCTCCACCCCAAGGGAGAGAGGTTGGGAGGATTTGTGGGAGGGTTTGCTAGGACTGGGTGGTAGGGATCTCTTTCTGCTGGCACACTTCAAAAGCAGCGGGGGTGTAGAAAGAAACCCGGTTGGGGCATCAGATGACAGACTCCGTGTCCCATTGGCTACTTGCCCAAGATACACATCTCAGTGTCCTTACCTGGAAAAAGAGGGAGCTAGTCTAGTTACTTTTCAAATTCCCTGACAATTCTCAAGACTGAGTTGTTGGCTTCTAGGGGATGGAACAACAGAGTTTTCTTATATGTCTCCCTCCTCCTCACCCTCAAGAATGCCCCAAGTCGAACTCAACCCTTGTCCCAATTTCTGAAGGGGACACATGGTTAGAACTGGAGATCTTTGCTGATGATAATGGATAACAGAAAGAAAAGACACTGCCAACCCAAAATCTACAAAGGGGAAAGGATTGGGGTGGGGAGGCAAAGTTTTCCAGATATAAATAGAACAACCAAACTTCATCACTGGGTGGGACATAGATGTCATCTAATCTAACAGATTACTTGATGGAGGAATCCTTTGTGCAGTATCAGCAACAAGAGATCCTCCAGCCTTTCAGTGACAAAGAAGTCACTACCTCACAAAGTAAATGATGGTGATGATGGTGGCAGTGATGATGGTGGTGATGGTTATGGTGATGGTGGTGGTGATGGTGATGGTGATGGTGATGATGATGGTGGTGGTGACAATGGTGATGATTGTGGTGATGATGATGATGGTGATGATGATGGTGATGGTGGTGGTGATGATGATGGTGATGGTGGTGATGGTGATGATGATGGTGATGGTGATGGTGGTGGTGATGATGATGGTGGTGGTGACAATGGTGATGATTGTGGTGATGATGGTGATGGTGATGGTGATGGTGGTGATGGTGATGATGGTGGTGATGATAGCTAGCATTTACATAAAATTTTAAAGTTTGCAAAGTACTTTTCCAAATACAATCTCATTTGAGCCAAATATTATTATCCCCATTTTTACAGATGGGAACACTGAGGCACAGAGAAGTTAATTGACTTGCCCAGAGTCACAAAGATAGTAAGTATTTGAGGCAGGATTTGAACCCAAGTCTTCTTGACACAAGGTCCAGCACTCTATTCACTGCAATATGACAGCTTCATTTATGGGGAAATCTGGCCTCATATTGACCCAAAAATCTGCCTCCCTGTACTTTGTACCAGCTCATCCCCATTCCCTGTTCTGAGAACAACCTTCTGATGAGCTGAGGTCTGAGAAAACTTGGTTTCATGGAGTCCCAGGGACCTCAGCAGCCAACAGATCCAACCTTTAACCTTCCCCCACCCCAAAATCCCTGCTACGGGTAAGTGGGCAACCACCTTCCGCTGGAAAGTCTCTAGTGAGTGGGAGCCATCATGCCATGGCAGGGTCCCGGCCACTTATGTGCCATCTGAGCTGCTCCTTGAAGGCAGGGGCTATTTTTTTTGCCCTTCTTTGTATTTCCAGCACTTAGCCCAACACCTGACACAGAACATTTAACAAAAGCATGTTGACTAACTCTAATTACTAGGAAATTTTTCCTGAAATTAAGCCTAAATTTGCCTCTTTTCAAGTTCCACCTGTTTCTCTGCCCTCTGAGGCCAAGCAGAAATCCTACCCCTACTTAGAAACCCTTCAAATGCTTGAAGAACACACCTCTATCCCCACTGTCTTCTCCAGCCTAAGCATCCTAAGTTTCTTTAACTGACCCTGTGATATCATCTGGAGGTCCTTCCCCATCCTGGCTGTCCCCTTTTGGATCCTCCTTAGATTATCAAGGCCCTCGAAGGCCTGCACTCTGGCCCAGAACTGACCAAGACTACAGATGTAGTCTAAGCATCTATTGGAGTCTCCCAAGATCACAGATCCTGTTACTGAGGGAACATGAAACTGTGTACCCCACACTGTCCACATGTCTGCTTTGTCCCTTCTGATCTGACAGGGGCAGGGCAAGCTCAGGAGCAGGAAGCAGCAAGGCCATTACCTCATTTCCCTAAAATTCCTCTAACCTGAATGACCTTCAGGAGTCCCTTTCAACCTCTAACCATTTCCTCTAACCTGAATGACCTTCAGGAGTCCCTTTCAACACTCAGTGAATGCTAAGATGATTACTCCCATCCTTCCCACCTTGGATGGCCTTGAGTATGTAGTAATCTTTCCTTGGCCTCTAACTACAGACCAGGCTCCAGAACAGTTTGAAAATACTCCATCATCTTCATTGTGTGGGGGCTCAGCCTGACTAGTATATTACAATGCCTCCCATACCTCTAAGTGAAAAGCTCCTGTCCCCACATTGGGCAATGTGTGATAATCCCCCCCTCCCTCTTTTCCTCCCACATATCTCCCCTCATATAAAAAAATTTAAATGTGTGAGTTGCTCTCAGGGTTACAGAGAACTGTGGAACCTAATCCCTGACCTCGAGAAACTTCCAATCCCTGATTATATTGTTATAAGGGGTAACTTGCTAGGAAGAAGACATAAGAGAAATATGATTTATGTTTTTTTTTAAAGTTGTACTTATGTAAGGAAAACCAGGAATTAGAAGGAGAAGCTTGACTGAGAATACTTAGGTGAAAGTCAAATAAGAGAGAAACAAATAATCGCATCATTGGAGTAGACTATAGACCACTGGGACAGACAGAAGGTATAGATGAGGAGTTTAGGAAACAGTTCACTATATATATATATATATATATATATATATATATTACTTCTAGGGACTACAATTATACCAACATCTGCTGGAGCTCTCCCTCCCTCCCCCCTCCCCTTTCTTTCTCTGCTTCTCTCCCCTTTCTGTCTCTCTTCCTTCCCTCTCTGTTTTCTCTTTCTCCCTCCTTCTTTCTTTTCTGTTTTTCTCTCCTCCTCCTTCTCTCTCTCTCTCTCTCTCTCTCTCTCTCTCTCTCTCTCTCCTCCCTCCCCTCCTCTCTGTCTCTCTCTCTCTCTCTCTCTCTCCCAAAAGCAGAGTGTCAGTTAAACCCCACTTGACTTTTCTTAATGATCACTTCATTCTTCAAAAGCAAAAACAAAAGGAAATCTCGATTTTCTGGATCTGGCTCTCATGGACAGAAACAAGCTGGCTGGGCTGGGCTGGGCTGGGCTGGGGGTGGGGGGAGAAGTGATGAAAGGTGAGCACTTTGTCCTGGAATTTGTGGTAGGAGACAGCAAATTTGTTCAGATAATCTGTTCAGATCTCGCCCCCCAGATTTGGGGAAAACAGATCTCAAAGAGACCAGAGGTAAGATCCCATGGAGTAAAGGGCAGGAGGTAGAAACTCAAGGCCAGATCTTCCCAGGCTGAATCCCTTTCCTGCCCAGGTCCCTGACAAACTGGACTATTGGCTAATTTCCTTAGTACCCCTAATGCTTTCCCACTATTCAAACCTTGCCCAGCCTTCAAGGCCCAGTCTCAATATTCTCCTCCTCCATGAACCCTTCAGAGTTCTTTCTCCCTTCTCTCACCCCCACCCTTCCCCCAGAGCTTCTCTTTTCCTAAGGACTTCTGCATTACGGGCTCCCTGGAAAGCTCATGGCAGCTCCAGCTCTTCCCTATATGGTAGATAGACTTAAAAAAACCTTGAAGGGTCTTTGCTCTCCTGGCTGTGATGGCACACACAGGCACACACTCTCACACACACCCCTCCTCTCATACCCCACCCCAGAATTTCCTCATGAGGACTAAATCTGCAAACTTTGGAGGGCTGTCAGTGGCCTCAAGTCAGAAGCACCTGAGTTCAAGTCTTGCCTCTGACATTTTCCTAGCTATATGACCCTAAGCAAATTAATCTCAATTTTCTGGACCTCAGTTTGCTCATTTGTACAATGAAGGCGGAGATCCCAGAAGGGCCAGAAGGTTTGACCTAGGAGATGACCTGTGAGGCCCCATTCCACTTGAAATTCATGATGCTGCGAAAAGTTCCTTATGGCGACATTATGGTAAATTTATCTGCATGCCTACGTTCTCCCTTCTTTCCATCTCTTTGAATTTGAACTCTGTCAGGAAAGGGATCATCCCTTAATCATCCTATATGGTTTCCTGCCCACTGTGGTTAAGCCCCCGACCTTTAGTACATGAATGTTCATGGAGCCAATTGCAGTCTGCTCCCTTCTCAGCAACCTCCAATCTTCGGGCAGACCTGTGGAAGGGACTCCCAAGTCAGGTTGCCCCCTTTTGGGGAAAGCCAACTATTCTAAAAATCTGAACTGGAGAAAACAAGGCCCAGTGGCTTCTGATCTGCGTTAGCAGAAGAGGTTTCTAAGTGATGAGTCTCACCAGTACCTGTAAGATACGATTTGAATGTCAAGAATTCGACTGATCCAAAAGTTCTTCGAAATAGTCCTTTTGTGCTGACCCCAGTGCACCGGTGGGTCTTAACCTCCAAGCCTCCTTTCTGTTCCCTCCCTGGTACCTCAGACAGACAATGCACACTTATTAAGGGCCTCCTCTGTGTTGGGCCCTGTTGGGAATGATGACTAAGCCCTTGGAGGAAGGGAGCAGGGAAGAAAAGGAGGCCATAAGGCTGAGCCCCCTGCCAAGCAGGCCAACCTGCCTTTCTTCCTTCCCCTCCCTGTAGAGCAGGCCTCCCTTCTCCTAATGGCTTAGGTCTGTCTGGGACTGTAGCTCCTACATCTGCTGGAGTTCCCCAGGCTGGGCTTGCAGACAGAAGACACAGATAGTGAGTCTCTCAGCTGCAGGCACAGGACAGGCAAGGCCTGGCACCAGAGCTCAGGCTTGCTCCCCTGCTCTTCCTGCCCCAAGAAGCCCTGGAACAAAAGTAAGGGAGGCCCAGAGAGCTCCCCTGCCCTCTTCCTGGGGGTGGGGATGGTCAGGAATCAGAAAGCCACCTTAGGGTACAGGTAGGGACCGTGCTTGGCCTTTGAGAGGAAAGCAGCCCACACCAAGCCAGGGAAATGGGGGAGCAATGATTCCCCATTCTCCCTGCAGGGCCCTTCTGGGATCTCCACAGCCACCTTCAGCCCCCAGACCTCTTTGTTGTTACGCTCTGGGTTTGTCTGCTTGACAGGGGCTAGAGGCAAGGTCCAGGCCCAGAGGAGGATCCTTACTGGGGGTTGGGGGGAGGCAGCAACAAACAATGGGGGAACCCAGAGCCAGCTCTCCTTCCCTACCAGCCTGAAGAGACACAATGACACAATGCCTGAGTGTGTGGGGGGAGTGGGAGGAAGGGAGGGAGGGTGGGCTGGGGGTGGAGACGGAGAGAGAGCCTTTTGTCCCACAAGTTTATACACTGCTTCTAGGGTGGGGGGCATTGGGAGGCTGGTGGGGCGGGTCACTTTGGGGAGGGGGGAGGGGGTGGAGAGGCCCTGAAAAGTTTCTGCATTTCAATCAGGTTGGCTTTGAAAGAGTTTGGCTTTTGTTGAACAGGAGAGAAAGGTTAATGCAGAAGTAGAGGGGGATGTGGGGGATGGGGTGGGATGGGAGACTCTAGAGATCCAGTCTCTTTGCACTCAGCTTAGGGCCACCCCATCTGGCAAGATGGTTCGGAGGAGGGAGTGGAACAGAAAGATGCCAACTTGGTCTGCCTTCTTGGGGCCAGGAAGTGCCTAGCCTCAGCTGGGAGGGTGCTGGTGCCTTCTGACTGGCACCTTGGTGAGCTGAGGGGAGTCCAAGGAGGCAGGCAGTGGGTTAGGGAGGATGGGGAGAAAAAAGCTCCCTTCTGAGAAAAGCCCCACCTTGATCCTGCTCCCTTCCTCCCCTTGGATGCCCCCCAGGGCTGTATAAAGGGCTTGCCAGGCCTGCTGTTTAACCCTGGAGTAGGGGGGTGCCACGTGGGAGACATTACAGCCAATCTCCTCTTCAAGTCCTGTATTTAGCTGTTAGTCCCTGGGTGCTCTCTGTCCCCACAGCATCCCACAGGCCAGGATGTACTATTTCCAAGCACCAGACAGTGTTGGGCCCTAGCTGTCCCCTTTCCTTGCCTGGCCTGGCAGTGGCTGCTCAGTATGCTTCTGAAGAACTAACAGTGTTTGGCCTTCTATCCCTCCTTCTCACTTTGTAATGTTTCTGGGGCAATGGCTCGAAGGAGCCAGGACTCTAGACTGAAATCTAGAAGAGCCCTGAGTCTTTGGGGAGTTGGATCCCAGCCCCACATTTTATAAATGAGACAAAGGAAACCATAAGTGACAAAATGACAAAAATCACGTAACCGGTAGACGAGGGATTTCAGCAGCCTAGCCCTGATGCCCCTCTTTAGTCCCTATAGCACTAGCTCATGGGCAGTCACCCCCGGTACCCTCAGGGTGTAGACTGAGGATCATGCCATGGACTCTGGACTTGAGTGTGAGGGAGGCTGACAGTGCAGATGGCTTCTGTGTCACTTCATGAGCTTGCCAGTACCCGTGCCAAAGCCCCAGGCCCCTATTCGGGCCCTAGCCCCAGCTAGAGCACCAAACTGGGAATGTGCTGGCTTAGAGGAATGCCACCTCCCAGGGCTCCTGTGGATCAATTTCTCTGCCTGGCTTTTTCTTTGCACATTCATTAGTAGTTGTTTGGCAAACTTGGAATGAGGGCTCTTGACTTCCCAGGAAAGGGTCAAGGCAAGGGAGAGCCCTCATCTTGTTCAGAATGAGGTTTAGGCAGCCGACATTGGACCAAAGCCTCTTCTGGCATCTGGGAGAGACAAGAAGTGGGGGGAGGGGAGGAAAGCGATGCCTAGGCCAAGCCTCCCCCTACCTGAGCATTATGGGCATAGAGGCTGGACTCATCCCCACTGGAGACTTCACTCCCCAGAGTTTCCACTTCTCCTGCTCTCTTCTCAGTGTAGGGAGGGAATTGGGAGCTGAAGGGGAAGGGGGGTGGAGAGAGAGAGAGAGAGAGAGAGAGAGAGAGAGAGAGAGAGAGAGAGAGAGGCCAGAAATCTTGTCTAATCCAGAACTGGCACCGCCCACACTGCCAGTTTCCCAGGGATCGGCTCATGATCTAGGAATGGATTTCTGTAGCCTTTGACCGCTTTTCTGGGATGGCACCAACGGCCAGCTTCCCTTTGGTCATCCCCGGCAGTTACCTTTGGTTAAGTCTGTATTGGTTAGTGCTGATTGTCTTCTGGTCCTTTGCCTCAGGGAAGGCCTCCCAGGCTCTTCACTCTCTCCCGCCTTTCTCTCCCAGGCTCCTGAGTCAGCACCCAGGCATCTTCTAAGGCCTGGGGCCATAGTCCCTGACCGGCAGGGCACATAAAGGGTCAAGCTGCTTCTTCCAAGCCTCCTTCTTTGAACTCTCTTCCCCTTTGCCACCCCGCAGGCTCAGAAAAAGAAAGAGAGAAGATGGACCATTAGGTCACCTCCTGGTACCCTCTGGCCTGAACTCTCTGCAAGTTAGCCTCAGATTCAGCTGCCCCCCACCCAAAGTCCCTCCCTGGCTCTGGGGGGCAGAGGGCAGGCTCTCCCAGGGTCCCTCGCTGGCTGCCCGGGAGCTCCCCTAGGCCGGCCGGCCGGCCTGTAGCCCGGGAGGCCTCCTCTCCGGCTCTGTGCAAGTCGCCTGGCTGGGTTTGCATTATTTATGTAATGTCTTGTACCGTAAATAATGGTCACTTTATGGTTATTAGGAACGGGTTAGGGTACGTGCGGGCAGCACCAGGCTGCCTTCAAAAGGAACAGTCCTGGCATAAAATGTTGCGATAATTGCTTTACTGCTGAGTGTTGGTCTTTATTTTGTGTCGGATTTGTCCCTTAAGCCAGCGTAACGTTCTCCCTGAGGCAGGAGAATGCAGAGAGCAAATTGGAGGGCTGGGCATGAACAATGCGACATGGCGCACTGCTGGGCCCGGCTTTCTTCCTCTTTCTTCATTCCTCTCTTGACCTCCCTCCAATCCTCTCCTCTGGCTCCTCTCCTCCCTCCCCTCCCGCTTCTCTCCCAGGGGCCGGGCCCTCTCCGCCCCACTCTGCTCCGGAGGCTGCTCTGCCCCACTCGGCGGCCAGCTCCTCTGAGATGTCCCCAGCTCAGCCCAGCCTGCCGGGTGGGGAGCCGTCCCCAGCTCCACTGCCCTGGTGGGGAGACGTCCCCAGCTCCTCTGCCAGGTGGGGAGCCGTTCCCCAGCTCCACTGCCCCGGTGGGGAGCTGTCCCCAGCTCCTCTGCTAGGTGGGGAGCCGACCCCAGCTCAGCCCAGCCTGCCCCCTCACTTTGGGGATGGGGTGAGCAGGTCAGCCGCCGAGGAAACTGCCCTTCCCTTTAGAAAGCTTCTGGCCAGCCTCTGTCCACCGAAAGCAGGCTGCTGGCATCCCCAAGAAAGGACCAAGCCAGCATTCTGCTCTGAGAATGAGAGCTGGAACCCCCAGTTCATGGAATTAGTGATTCGGCATGGGGAAGTGATGAAGGGTTCCCAGTGTGGGACATGCCTGCCCATACCCGGCTGACCCATTCCTCTTTTCCCCCCTGCTCACACACCAAGACTACTGTCACTTAATCTGCCCAAAAATACTAACAAGGACATGGCATGAGAGAAGGGCCCTGGCTCCCTTACTTCTTCCCAGGAAGGCAGCTCAAGGTTCCACCTGCTGCTCACCTCCCTTGGGAGACTGATGAGCTCAGGAGAAACCCTACTTATACCACACAGCAGATCAAGTCAAACGAAGAGGAAATGTGCACATGTCTTAACTCTCCTACAAATTAGAATCTGGTGTATGCGTAGGAGCAGTGATGATAAGAGTGCTCAGAGTCCAGGAGACAGAGCCCTGCTGTGGAGGAAGACAGGCAAAGCGTCATAGAGGAGGTGGAACCTGAGATATTTGGAGGCCAAGAAAGGGCAGGATACATCCAGGGGCAAATCCAGTTTGGCTGAAAGGTAGAGTACGAGGAAGACTCTGATAGGGGATAAAGCTGGAAGGGTAGGTTGGAGGCAGACAGCAGAGGACCTTGAATGCCAGGCCAAAAAAGGTTGGACTTGATTCAGCAGTCAGCAGAAGTAGTTTACTGCAGTGGTAAAGCAGGGAGAATCTCCTAGCCACACATGAACTCTGGGGGGCTGAGAGGATAGAGGTGCAATGTAGGGAAAGAGTGCCATTAGGAGAGAGAAAATAAGAGCAACGTTTGCTACATTTGTAGCAATGTACAAAATAGGCTACATTTCCAAACAGAAACTGCATCAATGATTTTGCTGATAAAGGGAATTTCCAGATGAGGAAAATGCCTCTGTTAATTCAGGCTGGAACCTCCTCTAGTCAAGTAGAGTTGTTTAGCACACTGAGTTAGGTGACTTGCCCAGGGTCACCCAGTCAATAGATATCAGGGTTAAGACTTGAACTCAGGCTTTCCTCAACCTAGTAGCGGTTGACAAAATGGAGTCAAAGTGTTCTAATTGGCCATGATGCCATTCAGCGGGTGACCTATGTTAAGTTTGAGGTGTTCACAGGACATCCAAGGAGCAGACAAGTTAAGGCTCCAGGTGGAGATTCAGAAGTCATCTGAGTAGAGTTGGTCTATTACAGGGGAGTGAATAAGACTGCCAAGGAAGAGAACATAGAGAGGAAGGTCAAGGCAGAGCCTGTAGGTTAGAGAAAGAGAAGAAATTATGAATGAGACAGAGAAAGAATGGTCACTGACGTAGGAGAACCAGGAGTGTGCCGTGGTATGGAATCTGAGAAGGGTTCTCAAGAATTCTCCAGAAGAAGGGATGTATGTATAATTGATACTGTATTGCTTGCCTTCTCAAGAGGTAGGACAGGAGGGAAGAAGAAAATTCGGAACTCAAATGAAAAAAAAAAGAATGTTTTTAAAATTTACATTTAATTGGGAAATACTTAAAATAATTTTTAAAAATTTTTTTAAAGAAGAGGATGATTATAAGCGTCAATGAGGCTTAGAGATGAGCTATTAGAGTCAATTTTACAGGTGGTCAGTCAGTCAACAACCATTTGTTAAACCTTTACTATGTGCCCTGAGTTGTAATAAGTGCCGGAGTTACAAAGAAAGGCAAGAAACAGTCCCTGTCTTCAAGGAACTTAGAGTCTAATGGGGAGCCAGCAGGCAAATAACCATAAACAAACAAGATATAAACAGGTAACCAGGAGGCAGAAGGCATTTGTAACGGGGGACCCAGAAAAGTGGGATTTGAGCCCAGTCTTGGAGGAAACAAGGCTATGCAGAAGGGAGGAGGAAAAGCATTCCAGGCACGAGAGCCAGTACAACAGTTGGAGGCTGGAGGAATTAGTGTTGTGTTCGAGGAAGAGCCCAGAGACTAGAGTCACTGCACTGGCAACACTTGGAGGGGGGTAGAGTACAAGGAAGCTGGAAGGTTATGACGGGCTTCAAAAGCAAAATTAGCTTTTATATTTGATGCTGGAGCCCCTGGAGATCTTGGAAAGGAGGAAGAAAAATGGGAGACCTCAGTCAGACCTGAGCCTTAGGAAGATGCTTTTGGCGGCTGGAGAGGATGGAGTGGGGTGGGGAGGCCAGGTAGGAGGCATCTCCTCAGAGGGCATCTGTCCAGCCCATCTTAAACCTAGACTCCTCTTATCAATGAACTTTGGAAGTGGCTTCCAGGGCCAGTGCTCTGTACACTACGTCAAACTCCCTCACAATGAGAGCCATCCCCAAGCAGCCTTCCTGGCCTGGGGAGCTTGGGGGCTCCCAGTAAAGGAGAGATAACCACTTTCAGGCATAGGAAGTCTTGTTCCTGGTAAAGCTAAATTGGATGCCCGTGGGGCCTGAGATGTCAGATTTCTATGACCCACTCATATGATAAGGGTTGTGTGGTCACATCTGAGTGTGTAGGGACAGGCTGGGCATTTATGAATCTAAAAGGGTTTTGTTGGGATTGGGAGGTTGGGAGTTTAGTCCACCAGCAGGGACAGAGAATTGGGTGAAGAAATGGGAAGAAAGGGTCTTTAGCTAGCTAGCCTTTCTCTGGCCCCTCTGTTCTACACCCCTCTCCCTTCCTCCCCCCCACTCCCCTGCCTAGTAGAATGTAAAAGGACTATTTTGTTTCCTTTGTCTACCTAGCACCTCTCACAGGGCTTTGAGCATCAGGCAGGTGTTTTAGAAATATCTGTTGAATTGATGACAGCTCTCTCCTATAGAGCACCTAAAGGTTTACATGCATTTTATATGTGTTATCTCATCCAGTCTTCACAAGAACCAAGGGAAATTATTGTGCTATTACCACCATGCCCATTTTACAGATGAGAAAATAGAGGTTAACAGACATTCAATGACTGGCCCAGAGTCACACTTGTGCTCAGCTAGCAAAGGTCTGGGATATGATTCCAACTAGGTCTTCCTGACTCCCAGGCAAGAATGAGTTCTCACAGCTACTCTGTTCTTCCTCCTCCTCCTCCTCCTCCTCCTCCTCCTCCTCCTCCTCCTCCTCCTCCTCCTCCTCCTCTCCCTCTTTATTCCTCTTCATCTTTATCCTTCACTCCCTTTCCCTCTTCTCTCCTTTCTCCCTTTCCTTTTCCCTTTCCTCCTCTGTCTCTGTATGTTACCATTAGAAGGAACTGTGCAATGTGGGAAGGACCAGTGCCCATTTAGGAATTCCTGCAGTCCTGGGCTTCTGGCCCCCGAGGCTGATGCCCCCACCCCTCCCCCCACCCTCACCTCTCCCCCCACCCCCCCACCTCTCCAGAGTCTAGTAACTCGTCACCAGCGGAAATGTGAACAAAGTGGAGACCTCGGGATGAAAGGAGTTGGGTGGGGGGGAAAGGGGGGGCTGGGGGAATGGCTTTAATTAGAGCTGCTCAGCCTCTGTAGTCCTGGAGCTGCTTGGGGTAATCCAGTTAGAGCCCTGGCCTCCTTTCATCTCAGCTGGCTGGCCTCTCGGGGGCCCTGGCACTACCTTTTGGAGCAACAAGTGGCTGAGTGGGGGGAGGGCGTGGGGGGAGGGGAGGGAAGGAGTGTGTGTGTGTGTGTGTGTGTGTGTGTGTGTGTGTGTGAGCTAAGGGGAGTCTCAGAGGCAGAGGCCAAGCACGCTTCTGCAAGAGGGAGCCAGGCAAAGGCCGGGACTTGGAATCTGAAGGGCTCTCAGCAACTCCCAATGGCCCCGATGAATGACCCAGCCAAGGGAGCAGTTGGTGGTCGGCAGGGCAGTGGCTTGGAAGGCAGGCAGGCTGCAGGGGGCTCCTGACACAACGAACCCTCTTTATAAAAGGATCAAGTCTCCCTCTTTGTCCCCTGGGCCTTGGAAGGAAGAACTCAGAATGCTCTTTTGTGTGGCTGCCCCTGTTGCTCTGGCTCTGGTTTATTCTCCAGCCCCGCCTGCTCTCCACTCCCCCAGCCCCAGCCCCAGCGACCCCAACCGGCTGAATCCCTCCCCCGGGACTGCTGGCAAGGACTGAAAGAGTGCCTGGGATGGGCATTAGCCTGGTCCTTCTCTCTCTCTCTCTCTCTCTCTCTCTCTCTCTCTCTCTCTCTCTCTCTCTCTCTGTTTTTGCCTCTTTTCTCTCTCCTCTTCTTTCTCTGTCTCCTTTATCTCTTTCTTTTCTCTCTTATCTTCTTTATCTCTGTCTCTCTTTCTGCCCCCCCCCCCTTTGAGCCTCTTATGGTTGTGCCCCCTACCCCCATGAATGCTGGGAGTGAGAGAGTGGCGGGCTGGGCTTTGGGACAGGCAGCCCTGGGGGAGCCATCTGTGCCGCCGGGGTGGGATCCACTGGAGCTGAAAAATTAAACAGCGTTTTCAATTAACTTTTCCTCCCTTGTTTGGGGGGTGGGCGGGAAGGGGGTTGCTGGTGCGGGCTGGTTGAGTTTAACCTTTGAAAAGCTGCCAGAGAGAAGAGGAGGAGGGGATGACCTTTCGTTGGTGAGGCCCAGGCAGGGGTGTTCAATCTCTTCCCTCTAGGTGGGCTCTGGCCCCTTGGGAGGGCGTCCTAAGACCCTTCTCTTTGCCCATGCCATATGTGTTGTACTTGGTCTGAGAGGACCAGTGGTGGGATGTTACAAGGAAGGGAGGTTTGATTTAGCAGGAGTAGAGTGAGTGGCTCCAAAAAGGGCTGGGGGCAGCTCCCCCTTCTGAGTTCTCCAAGAGGAGACTGGGATAGGATGACCATTTGTCAGGGACAGAATCCTTACTACCGGTTTGGTCGCCTGAGGTCAGCTGAGTCCAAGCAATGTGACCTCAATGCAACTTTTTCAGACAAATTTCAGTTGGGGTGGGGTCTCAGGAATGAGGGTGGCAGAGAACTCCATACACAAAACCCCGAAGTCAAGGGGGTGCTGGAGAGGGGGAAAGACCCCACGCTATTTTTCTGTGGGGAGAAACCTAGACCAGGAGAGTGCTGGGTTGGCATGCTTCTGGCTAGGGGAGAAGCACCATCTGGTAGTTTCCTATATTAACTGGTTATTCATAGAATCACAGAATTTGAGTTGGAAAGGACCCGAGAGACCATCTGGGTCAACCCCTACCTGAATGAGTTACTCTGACTGGAGATGGCCAGAAAAGGTGACACCTCCTCCCCTCTTCCCTGTGAGGTGGCCCGTTCCACTTTTTAATGGCTCTAATTGATAAGAAGTGATTTGGGTTTTGATTAGTTTTTTTTTTATCCTAACATCAAGTCTAAATTTGCCTCTTAGAAACTTCTACCCATCAGTCCTAGTTCTGCACTGACTAGTGTCCTCCTTTCTACATCAAGTTTCTCCCCCACCCCCCTCCAAACATCCTCTGTCCACCTGTCAATGATTTTCCCCAAGTGTAGATCTGACCATGCTCATAGGTTCCAATGGCTCCCCATTGCCACTAAGATCGGTACAAACTTCTCTATTTGACATTTAAAGCCCTTTGAAGCCTGGCCCCAACCTACCTTTCTGGTCACATTCCCAATTGTCCAGTCAAACTGACCTTCTCGCCATTCCTCAAACAGGCTACTCCATTTCCCTCTTCTCTATCTTTGTACTGGTGTCCCCTGTGGCTGGAATATCCTCCCTCCTCACTTGAACCTCCTAGAATCTTTCATCTCCTTCAAGATTCAGCTCAAGATGAAGTCTCCATCTCTCACATGACAATCCATTAGTCAGTCCATCAACAAGCATTTATTAAGTGTGTACTATGGGGCCAGGTGCCATGTGCAAAGATCAAAATCAAAGCACCTTTGGAGAGCTTACAATTTAGTGAAGGGATGCAAGTTGTACATCCATAGGTAAACAAGTTACCAGAGAGAATGAATTAGGAGAAACTGGGAGTAAAGCGCCACATGCTGAGATAAGCAGAAAGTCCCCTGAGAAAAGATAACAAATATCCAGAGATCAGATTATGACTTTTTGACGTTTACAAGGTTGGAAGACTAGGAGATCTTTTGAGTTGGTGCACCAATACTCTCCAGAGCTAGATTCAGTGCCCCTGGAGCAGCAGTAGCTGAAAAAGACTGAGAATAAGCTAAATGGCCCAAGGAAAGGTGGGACTCCACAAGGGCACAGGCCCTTGGGAGCCTAGGAGAGAGCTCCACCGAAGGAGAACGAAGGGAGAAAAGGACTCCTAGGAACCAGAAGTTGTGAGTTTACCCTTTGGTCACATTCACTCTCCAAGTAAATCCACTCTCCCCAGAGATCTTACATGTGCAAAGGAAGAGTGTGCCCCAGGTTTTGTGGGAGGAAGATGTTTCTGGAACAACTCTCCTTGCTATACCTGCTTAGTTAATACCCTTTCTGAAAGCTGTGTTAAAAATCCCACCTATATAGGTATTTATTTTTATAAATATATAAATAAATATATTTATTTAATATATTTATTATATTAAAATAAATTTAAATTTAAAATATAAATACATTAAAAAAATAAAAATAGGAAGCTTGTTTTCAAGCTCATTTTGGGGAAAAGCATCACCAGCAGATGGAGGGATCAGGGAAGGCTCCATGTAGAATGGACCATGTCTTCCTCAGATTTTTCTTCTCCAGTTTGAACTGACCTTTTCCCTCAGCTGCCCCTCCTATGACATGGCCACAAGGTCCTTCACCATCCCAATCACCCTTCTTTCTATATTTTCTAGTTTTTCATTGTCCATACTAACATGTAGTGACTAGACTTTCCCAGCCATCCCTAAACTGTGCCATCATTCTCTGGTCATCACCCGCATCTCCTCCCTATTAGGAACTTGGATGCTGCCCAGGAACCACCCTAGGCTCTGATAGGTGAGTTTTGGCTTTCCCTTGCTGGGTACCAGGCCTTCTCATACTGCCATCCCTGTCTTCATCTCCCCCTGAGTTTCCAGCTTCCCTTAATGTATTGTCTTCTTCCGAGCTCCTTGAGGGCTGGGGTGCTCTTGTCTGTCTGAACCAGGGGCTCCTTGCAGAACCTGCCACATGATAAGTAGCTCATAAACATTTTCTATATATTACTGCATCAATGTATCTATCTATTTCATTCTCTGCCTGCCTAGAAGCAAACACACTTACGCAGGTGTGGCCGGGTTTCTTCATCTGTAATATGGGAGTAACAATAGCATTGCCTTGTGGGGCTGTTGAGAGCATCAAATAAGATAATATTGGTAAAGCACGTGCAAACCTTAAAGTGCTGTATAAAGCTACATCATTATCATTATCATTGACTAATTGATTTGTCTGTAGTTACTATGGCTGCTGCTGGAAGGACCAGCAAATTGCTTTGTTGGACAAGTGAAATTAGGCTTGCTGGAAGGGGAGCCAACTTGATATCAAAGGTCTTACTACTTGCACACAGATACACATAGAGCCCTGCTCCCCAACACCTCACAGACACACACACACACACTCCCCTTTCCTGATTGCACACAGTCACAATTCATTTTTATCTACCTATAGCCAAACACACTACAGACTTATGTATGGATCCCTTAATGATGTGTGACCAACTTAAGACTCCTAGAAATGGAATGGTTCTGCCTATAAAGGGTCAACTCAGGGCGGCTAGGTGGCACAGTGAATAGAGCACCAATCCTGGAGTCAGGAGGACCTGAGTTCAAATCCGACCTCAAACGCTTAACACTTACTAGCTGTGTGACCTTGGGCAAGCCTTGCCTTCCCGGCTCCTAAAAGCAAAAAAAAAAAAAAAAAAAAAAAAAAAAGGTCAGCTTCTCTCTTTGGCTCTCACTTCTATCTGGCATTCATTCTCTAGGAGAAAGTATCTAAAGTGAAGCTCTGATATAGCTCATGACTTAGTTTCTCCAAATGTGAGTAAGTGTATCCAGTACAGATATTGGGTCTATGATGGTCTTTATTTCATTCTTTATTTTACCACTGAGGATGAAATGAGATAATATTTATAAAGCATTCAGAACAGTGCCTGGCATATAGTAGGTATTTAATAAATGCTTATTCCCTTCTCCATTTCACCTCCTCCATAGAAAGTGCCATAACTCACAGGAATGAAACCAAGAACTAATACAAAATAAAATTCCAAGCATTCAAATAGCCCATTAGACTCTATACCCTAGCCCAAAGGTTAAACCAATTCTTCAAATGCATCTGAGATCAACACTGTCTGAGGACAGGGGCTGGCTGCCAAGGGGTAGCTTTCTTGGTTCCCCTTGGTATGACTCTAGTTCTTCAGCTGCCGGACAATCGTCTTTCTAAGGAAGCCTTTCCCTCCAGGAGGACAGTGCTCAAATGATCACACTCAGGAACCCACAATCTCTTCAGAATTAAAAAAAATGCTTCAGTGTTGATTGATATTTTTTGGTTTTATATCACTTTCAGTTTCCAATATAGCCCCTTCCTTTGCCCCATTCAGAGAAAAAGAGAATAAAAGAACAATTCAGCAAAACTAATCCACATATCAGCCAAGTCTGACATTACATGCAATGTTCCACATCCATAGACCTTCCCCTCTGCAAAGAAGAGGGGATAGGTTAATTCTCATGACTCTTCTTCAGCATCAAACTTAATCATTACACAAATATAACATGAAGTTTCAATTTGTTATTCTTTCCATGTACATTGCTGTAGTCACTGTGTATACTGTTTTCTAGGTTTTGCTTACTTCACTCTGTCAGTTCATATAAGTCTTCTCATGATTCTCTGAATTTCTTATATTCATCATTTTATTATGGCACAGTAATATTCCATTATATTCATACATCACCATTTGCTCAATCTTTTCCCATCAACAAGTCTCTGTCCTGTCTCTACTTCTTTGCTATCACTGTAATAAATATTTTCATGTACATTAGACTTTTTCTGTCTCAGACCAACTTAGAGTATATTCCTAGATCAAAGGGTATGGTTGTTTTAGTCTCATTCTTAGTATGATTCAAATTGCTTTCCAGAATGGTTGGACAAATGCACAGTCCACCAACAATGCATTGTTTTTCCATAGCCCCTCCAACATTGACTATTCCCATCTTTTATCATCTTTGTCGATTTGTTGGGTATAGTAAAACCATAAAGTAGATTAGACTTGGATCCCACCTCAGACACTTCCTAGCCATGTGACCCTGGGCAAGTCATTTAACCTCTGTTTGCCTAAATGTCTTCAACTGTATAATAGGGATAATAATAGCATGTACCTCCCAACATTGTAGTGAAGATCAAATGAGATAATATTTGTAAATCACTTAGCTCAGTGTCTGACACAGAGTAGGCATTTGATAAATGCTTGTTTTCTTCCTTAAAGTTATTTTTCATTTGTATTTCTTTCATTACTAGTGATTTGGAAAAATCTTTCATATGGTTGTTTATAGTTTTCAATTATTCTTTTGAGAACTTTTTGTCCATATCCTTTGACAACTTGTGCATTGGGTGATTGCTTCTGGTGTTCTGTATTTTTATTAATACTTTATATATTTTAGATCTCAGATTCTTTGCAGAAATATTTAATATGAAGAGTTTTTTCTCAGTCACTTCCCTTATTATCCTAGTTGCATTGATTTTATTTGTACAAAAATTTTTCAATTCCATGTAATCAAAATTTTTCATCTTCTGTGACTACCTCAATTCCTCTTTTAGTTAGGCATTCTACCCCCTTTGTCATAACTATGACAAATTCCCAATATAGCTCTCTTATAATTTTTTTATGCTTTGAATTCTAGTTTCTGATATGAGCTGTTCTCAGAAAAAGAAACAGGAAAACCAGTTTATGAACTCCCACCTGAGTCCCTTGGGCAAACTAGAGAAGACAGCCTGATATGGGAGATAGATGGAATGTCATGTATGGTAGAAGTCCTATATGACTCTCAATATCAAGGAAGGGAAGGAAGGAAGGAAAGAAGGAAATTTTCTGCTTTTATACAAGGGGACCTCAACACTCACAGTGATTCTCCCTTAAACTCCCCAATCTCTCATTTCTTCAACTTCCTTAAGTCCCATGGCCACTTCAACTACATATGGGAATGGTCATACAATGGATCTCAACCATTATCCACAAGGGTTCCATTTCCTTAATTAGAAACTCTGACATTCATTCCTCTCTATGACCAAAATCTCCTCTCATTCCATCTCTCCCTATGGGCCCTAACTATTTTTTAAGGCAATTGGGGTCAAGTGACTTGCTTAGGGCCACACAGCTAGTAAATGTCTGAGGCTGGATTTGAACTTCAATCCCTCCACCCCTCAGTACTTTCTCAGGTCATTAACCCTGCTCTAAGTTCACTTGCCTCCATTTCCACTCTAAACCCTATAGTTTGCCATTTCAACTCTGTATTATCTTCTGTTCTGGAATCCCTTGCTCTTTGTCTTAACCCCACTCATCTTTTGTCAAACGACATGAACTCCTTCTCCTCCCATTCTCTTCATCTCAAAACCCCTTGATATAATCCCATCTTTACTCTTGTCTCCTTTCCCTTAGTCTCTGACTATGACCCTTCTGCTCACCAAGTCTAACTCTTTGACATAAGCCCTTGGTTCCCTCCCCTCCTTCTTCTCCAGCAGATTACAACCTCAGTTATCCCCTGGTTCTCAAATCTTCAGCCTCTCTCTCTAATAAGAAGTGGTTCCCTTCTTATTGCTTTCAAACACACCCATTGTAGCCCCATCCTTAAAAAGGGACACTCAGGCTGCCCATTCTGTCTATCTCCTTTTTCTCAGCCAAACTCCTTAAAAATGTTGTCTACACTTGCTGCTTCCCCTTTCTCTCCTCTCACTTATTGCTGTGATCTGTGATATGGCTTCTGACCTCATCATTCTACTGAAACAGTCCTCTCCAAGTTCACCAACAAACTCTAAATTGCTAAGTTTGATGGTTTCTTCTCAGTTCTCCTGGTTCCTGACACTGACTCAGCCTTTCCCATCATTGGTCATACTTTCTTCCTGGGCTCTTTTCCCTTGGAGTTTTGGTAACACTCCGATCTTTTGGTGCTTCTCTTACCTGTTGGACCAATCATTCTCAGTCTCCATTGCTTCACCATCCTCCATATGACACTCCCTCCAACTGTAGGTGTTCCCCAAGGCTCTGTCTTTGGTTGCCTTCTCTTTCTCTAGATGTCTCAGTAAACTCCCATGGGTTTATTTAGAATGACTTTGTAGATAACTCACAGATCTACAGATCTAACCCTAGTCTCTCCCCTAGGTTTTCACACATCACCAGCTGCCTATTAGATATTCCAAACTATGTCTCCCAGGTGTTTGACATCTCAAATTCAACATTTCTAAAACTTAACCAGTCCCTTCCTTTGAACATCCCTATTTCTATAGAAGGGACCAGCATCCTTCCAGTCTTTGAGGTTCAGCATTATCTTGGACCCCTCCCTCTCCCTTACCCCATATATCCATTCAGTTGCCAAATCTTGACATTTCTACCTCCACAATATTTTTCATTTCTGTCTCCTCTCTACTTACACAGCTGCTCCCCTCCTTTTAGGGCTTCCTTCCCTCTTTCCTAGATTTTGAACTAGCAGGGACCTTTGAGGCCATTAAGTCTGAGCTCCTCATTTTTCTGATGAAGAAACTGAGATACAGAAAAGTTAGGTGATAATACCTGAGGCAAGCTGGGAACCCAGGTCTTTCTGACTCAAGGTACAGTGATCTATCCACTATGTCACCATCTCCCTGCCTCAAATCTCTCTCTATTCCAGTCCATCCTATAAACTACTGCCAAAGCATAGATCTGACCATATGACTCCTGTATGCCACCAACTCTGGTGTCTACGATCAAATAGAAACTCCTCTGTTTAGCTTTTAAAGCCCTGCACAACCTGGCCTCAACCTACCTTCTCAGGATCATTAGGATATCACTTCTCCTTCCATATTCTGTGAGTGGGCCACATTGGCTTCACTGTACCTCATACATGCCATCCCATCCCCTGTCTCCATGGCTTTGACCACTGGCTGTCCTAAGGCCTGGAATGCATTTCCTCCTTTCCCCCTCCTCAAAGTCTCTCTTCCCTTTAAGATGCAGCTCAAGCACCATTTTCTGCATGAAACCTTTGCTGATCTACTCAGCTGCTTTGGCCCTCCCTCCCAAACTGTGTTTATCTCCTGTGTGTGTGTGTGTGTGTGTGTGTGTGTGTGTGTGTATAAACATATATATATGTATGTATACACATACAAAGATATTTCTATTTCTCATTATGTATATATATTCATTTTAGATTTGTGATCTATCCATATATGTATAAATATGTGTCTATATCCATATATGTGTATACACACACACACACACACACATACACACACACAAATCTCCTTGCTGTCTCCCTGGTTAAAATATTAGCTTCTTTCTCTAGGAGGTGTTTCATTCTTGATCCTTTTATCCTCAGGGCCTGGCAAGCAGGAGGGGTAGGCTTAATGAATGTTTGTTCATGGATTCATTCTCTGTAGTGCCTCAATTTCCCCCTCTGTTCGTTGAGAATTGAGCTAGATGACCACCAAAGTCCCATCCAGCTCATGAATGCTATGGTTCTTTGATTATGGCCCAAGCCCCTTGTTTTACAAAAGAGGAAGCAAGTAAGCGTGGAATTTGCCCCCAATCACAGAATGAACAGCAAAGACTGGACTCAGTCCCAGCTCTTCTGACTCCCTGTTCAAGGCTCCATTTGCCACATTGTACTTCCTCCCCACTATCATGTTCCACACTGTACCAAGAGGCTACGTGACCACGTAGGCACATTGTCATAGAAGCATGGAACTTCAGGGTCAAAGGTACCTTGGAGACAACCTAGTCTAGACTCCTTGTTTTTCGGCGCCTTGCCCACAGAGGCTCGGTGATTGGTGCCTGCCTCCTCCTTCCATTTCAGGGTCCTTTCCTCTATACTGCTGCCTTCCCTAAACATTGCACAGTCCTATAGATCGATAAAGACAGGGCCAGCTGAGTGAATAAGACCCAATAGTGGCCATTGCCCACTGGGCCACATGCTGTAGAAAGCTGCTGTATACTATAGCTCACTTTCTCCTCCAGCCATTCAACCCCTCCTGCTCCTCTCCATCTGAGTTGCATTGAATGAATAAGATTGTTAGAGATGGTGGTCATTAGACCAGGCTTGTGCGAGACCTATTCCCCTCACCTGCTATCACAGGGCTCTGTATTGGAATCTGAGATGCATTGCCTCCTAACCCTCTCCAGGCCCCTGTGGAGCACTCTCGAGGCAAGGAAGGCTCAGCTCATGGTGCAGCAAGCTGATGGATAGCAGTGGTCCCAGGCCTCACCTCCCTTGGCAGTATGTGTAGAAGGGCATTGTGCATTAGCCAGGAAGGTGGAGGGTCCAACTGCTCAGGACCTGGCTCCAGTCTGAGGCCAGTGCTATGGTTACTCAGGGGAACAGATCATTCAGCTCTTCTGAGCACACTTGGGCCCCCATTCCTTTTGGAAAAGAGGAAATTTCTCAGGCTGATCTCTGGAAGGGATTTCCCCCGACTAGAGGAATTCTTCCTTACACATGCTGAATTCTGGTCATCTCCTAAAGCTGCACTAAAAGACAGGGAAAGAAGGGGAACAGAGCAAGAAGAAGGGGTCTTAAATAAGTAAATAAAAATAAAGCATAAAGACTATGGAGGGAACATGGAATAACTCCCTCTGTCTTTCCAATGGCAATGGCGGACTGATGGGGGCTGCACAGTGCAGCGGGAGACCTCTACCCGCTGTAGGGGAGGGACGCTGGCTGCTTTCCTTCCTTCATCCCCTATTCATTCATTCTTTCATCTATTCATTCATCCTTTGGGCCTTCTAAAAGAGAAAACTGGAGGCTCCCAGAGATACTGGAGAAAAGTCTAGCCAGTTCCCAGGCTTCTCAAAGAATGAAAGGTGGATGGTACAGTGCAGTGTGCTTTCTGAGGACCCTGCCCAGGGCCCCCTAAGGAGCCACTCCAGCCTGGAGGGCCCCTTTAAAGACCTTCCCCAACCTCCTAAATCAGGTCCTTTCAACAAAGATCTTTCTTCACAGCAATCCTGGGATGGGGGGTGGAGGGTGAGAGAGGGCAGAGTCTCTCCCTAGATTACACAGCCAGAAAGGCTTAGACCTGGGACCAGAGCCCAGCTCTCCAGGTTCTTTCTCCTGCCTCACTCTTTAAGACTTGAATCAATCCTTCTGCAAACATTTATTCAGCACTGTGTATTAGTCACTGGGTTTAGTGCTGATGAAAGAAAGAAAAAGCAAAATCAGTTGTTACCCTCAGAAAACTTGTGTTCTAACAGAGGACACATGACCTATCCATACACAGATAGGGACACACAGGTTACACATAAAACAGATGCAAGGTAACCTGGAAGGGAAATGCATTAGCAGCCGTGGGTACCAGAAGAGGACTCCTGCAGAAGGTGGTGCTTGAGCTAAGGCTCTAAGGAAATCCCGATTCTAAGAGTCAGAGGTGAGAAGAGAAAGCATTGTAGGCATGGGAGACAGCCTGGGCAAAGGCACAGAGATGGGAAGATGGGGGGGTATCACTGAATTACAGTGAGAAGGTTAGTTTAGTTGGACATCAAGAAGAGTAATGTGTAATAAGCCTACAAACGCTTGTTGGGGCCAGATTGTGAAGGCCTTTAGAACAGGAATTTATATTTGATCCTAGAGGTAAAGGAGCCATTGGAGTTTATTGAGTGTGTGTGTGTGTGTGTGTGTGTGTGTGTGTGTGTGTGTGTGTGTGTGTTTGGGGTGGGGAATTACAGTTCATTGCTTGGGGGCATGGCTTTGCATAGGGGGGAGAGGGTTGACATGGTCAGTCAAGTCAAAAAGCATTTACTAAGTTTACTATTCGAAAGGCCCTGTGCAAAGTGCTAGAAATAGAAATACAACCTAATAGAAGGAGGGTCCCCTTCCTCAAGGCCTTAGCTTCTAATGAGGGTGACAGACATAAAAGAGAGTTGAAAAGCCTGAGCAGACTGGGGGCATGGTGGAAAGATCCAGGAAATCAGAAGCAGAGCCAGGAGATAAATGAAGGTGTGGACATGGCTGGCCTGTGCCCTTCCTATAATGGCAGTTCCAGGACAAGTCACCAATGGGGATGGGAGGAGGCAGCACACTGTGAAAGGCTCTTCCAGGCAAAGTTGTCAGCCTGTATGAGAGTCAGGAGCAGAGCCAGGAAAGGCCAAAGAAAGGAGCCCGACCTATGACAAGAAATTCACCGGGCAGCTATGTCCAAGATGAATTAGAGCAGGTAGATTTGAGGCAGAAAGACCCACTACTATCTGCAATAACCTAGAAGAGAAGTGATGAGCCTCTGAGCTAATTTAGTGACTGTGTGAATGTAGAGGGGGGGATGCATGGAGATAGACATGGCACAACTGGACAACTGATAAGCTAGATGGGGTGAGGGCCATCGAGGAGCCCAGGATGCCTGAGTGTCAAGGGAATAGACAACACAGCACCTTTCCATAGGCACATGGAAGGGCCTATGATGGGCCCATCCCTCTCCTAGAATCATAAATCCCTCTGGCTGACTCCTGGAGAGCATTTCTGGGAGTCAGAAAAGATGATAATGCCTTCAACAGAAATGAAAAGTGTGGAAGAGGGATGGGATTAGGAGAAGAGAGAATGAGATCGGCTTCAGACACGTTGACCTTGAGATGCCAGTGTAATGTTTGGATCAAAATGTCCCAATGTTTGTGGGGTGGGACTGGAGCTCAGAGAGAGACCAGGACTAGGGACACAAATCTCAGAAAAATTTGCATGGAGATGGTCATCAAACACATGGGGGCAGATGAGGTCACCAAGGGAGAAAATGTAGGGGAAGAAAAGAAGACTCAGGACAGAGACTGGGATGGGGGGGCACCTGCAGTTAAGGGGCGTGACCATGATGAAGGAGGTCGAGAAGGAGCAGTCAGACAGGCAGGAGGAGAACCAGGAGCGGGCAGGGTCCTGGGAGTGGGGAGAGAATAGCCAGGAGAAGGGGGTCAACAGCAGTACGTGCTGGAGAACACTGAGAAAGGGAATCCACCAAGATATTCTCGATGCTTTGGAGAAGCTGCTGAGGGTGTTGTTCATGTGGACTTCCCTCCAGAGACGAAATCCCAGGCCTGATAAAAAACAAAATTGAGAGGAAAGAGTCTGTAGAGAAGAGAAGGAAGATTCCAGGGAGAAGATCCTCTAATAAATGACGAGGGGAATGAGACGTATCTTGCCTCAGAGATGGCTGAGATACCAAGCTCATTTTTTAAGTCAGTCTTTAAGAAGAAAAATGACAAAAAAGGAATTTGGATAATTAGAAAGTAAATGCAGACTTGGCAAAAATTGCTCCTGATAGAAGGCAGGTAGAAGAATACTGGGAAAACGTAAACGCTCACAAATCAGCTGGTAGAGATGATATCCATCACAGAGCACTAGGCCTTGTGTGCTGGGGTGGAGGTGGGGGGTGGTGTGCACAGAACCACTTATAATCAAGACTGAAAAATTGCAGAAAGGGAGGATGGCATGAGAAGGTTGGGTGTGAGACTCCAATGTGACACCTCTTGATTTCCTAAACTGAAGATCCAAGGATCATTGATTTAAAGCTAGAAGAGTCCTGAGAGTCCATCAAATCTGAACCCCACCTCCCATTTTACAGATGGAAAACTGAGGCTAATAGAGGTTAATACCTTGCCCAGAGTCACCCAGTTAGTAAGGGTCTGTGTTGGGATCTGAACTCGGGTCTTTCTGACTCTAGACCTAGCTCTGTTCACTAGCTTCCTTGGGAACAGCTGGGAAAAAATAGAACAAGATTTAAGGCATAATCTTCATGTTTTTCTGACCAAGAATAGCACTGGGAGCAATGGGGGTCTTTGTATGTGTGTACATGTGTGTTATGTACATGTATGAGAGTATGATGTGTGTATATGCATGGTACATGTATATGTGCATGTTTAGGTTGCTATTGCAGTGTGTGGGTACATGTATGAGGGGGTGTGTGTGTGTATGTATGTATGTATGTGTGTGTGTGAAAACCAAAGCACACAAAACAGAGCAATGCTGACGATGTCAATGATGAAATTGGTGACAGGGACCAACGTTCCCATCCAGATGCCCAGATCTGGAGCAGACAGAATAGATTCAGGCACTTGCCAAGCCCTCCCACAGGCACATCAGCCATCACCTAAGGGAGAGGAGGAATCACTAGGAAGAGGTGGGCCTGGGGCAGGAACGCTTTGGGGCTCACTCCACAATGTCATTGTAGAGAAGCTAGACAGTCTTGCATGTATTTGAAGGCTGCTAGAAGGTAGTCATCTCTGACACCTGTCAAGCCAGAGAAATTATGTAAGTGGACCTGAATAGGCTGGAGATCTGAGAGCCTGGCAAGAAATAGAGATGGTATTTGAAAAATTTCAGAGGAGTTAATTTAGGAAATACCCTGCCTGTGACCTAACTCTTCCACTGGTTAGCTGGATTTAAGTAATCTTGGGGCTGCTGGCCCAGGGCCCCTGGGCCTGCTATCTGAGGGTTATCACCTGGGGGCAAACAGCAGTGAGGGCTTTAGCTAGTAAATGGGAAGGAAGGCAGGTGGGCAGGGAGGCAGGCAGGGAAGGAGGGAGGCAGGGAGGTAGGGAGGCAAGCAGGGAGGGGCTTCTCATGGTAATGATTAGGATCCCACATCATCACAGTACCCTGAGTACTTTTACAAGGTTAAAGCAACAGCTTGAGTCTGTATGGGGTGTGCATTTGTTTCCTTTCCAGATTGCCAGCTAATGAGGAAAGATTAAAGGAGCTAAATCTGTTTAGCTTGGCTAAGTGAGGATGGAGGCGGTGGGGAGGGCAGGGGAGGGCAGAGGAGGGGAGGCCCCGCCATGGGGTGTGATAACTGTCTGCAGATTTCAGAAAGGTGGAAGCACTGGGCAGCGAGGAGAGCATTTGTCTCAGGCTGTACATGGGGGCATAGCCCTGGGCAGGGGGAGGAAATGAAGGGATGGCTTCCTGACAGTGAGAGATGAGGGCTCCCTAAGGGAGAGAGTGGAAAGCCTCTGTTTGGCCCGAGCCCAGCTCAGGCCAGAGCGAGAGAGCAGGCAGTCTTGGCTTGCCCAGCCCTTCCTTACCTTTCCCAGCTCTCCCCTGCCCTTAGGACTCTGAGACACAGACTTGAGTTTCCCTAGAAGGAGATGTCCCCGACCCCATCTACATCATAAAGCCCAGAACATCTTGAGGTGTTCAGAGACAGGAATGTGGCAGGGGAAAAGATGGTCCCTTGCCTATGAAAGGAAGGAACCAAGCACCTACTATGTGCCAGCCACTGTGTTAAGGACTTTGCACTCCCAAGAGGCAGCTATGGCACTATTATTACACCCATTTTACAGATGATCACAACCTGCTCAGAGTCACACAGTATAAGACTGGATCCAAACCCAGGTTTTCCTGACTCCAGGCCCAGAGCTCTCTCCACTGCACCACCCAGCTAACTTCCCCTGGCAATGGCTACTGAACCTTCTGGAGAGGCCACTGGTGTGGTCATTGCCAGCTGAGGTTTGACTTGGACAGGATGGGGGAGTTTCCCCATTGGCAAAGCAGATGCAAAAACACTGTCTGTTAGGGTTCCTCGATGGCTGCACCCCAGCTGGGAGCTTGCTGGCTCTCACCGAGGGCCCATTCACCCCAACGCTCTCTCCTCTCTTCCCTTGCTAGCAGCTACACATGGCTAGTTAGACAGTCTGTCTACCCCACTCCCACCCACCTCTCCTATCTAGTCCCCACTCCCCATTCCCTCTCTGTCTCTGTATGTCTGTCTGTCTCTGCCCTTTTCTCTCTCTCTTTCTCTCTTACTCTCTCTCTGTCTCTTGTTTTCTCTGTCTCTCTCTCTGTCTCCCTCTGTCTCTTGCTCTTTCTCTCTTTCTCTCTGTCTCTCTTTCTCTTGTTCTGTTTCTCTATCTCTTTCTGTGTCTCTGTCTCTCATTCTCTGTCTCTCTTCCTCTCTCTGTGTCTCTCTCTCTCCTTTCTGTCTCTCTATCTCTTTCTATGTCTCTGTCTCTTGTTTTCTCTGTCTCTCTCTGTCTCCCTCTGTCTCTTGCTCTTTCTTTTGTTCTGTCTCTCTATCTCTTTCTGTGTCTCTGTCTCTCATTCTCTCTGTGTCTCTCTTCCTCTCTCTGTGTCTCTCTTTCTCTCTCCTTTCTGTCTCTCTATCTCCTTCTGTGTCTCTGTCTCTGTTCCTCTCTGTGTGTGTCTCTCTTTCTCTCTCCTTTTCATAGTTGACAAGGGCCGAATAAAGACCCTTTTAAAAAAAAAAAAAGCCATTTTGTTTTTTTCTGGGCGGGCATGCCGAAGGCGAGTACGGGAAGATTATAGCCTGTGAGCCGAGGGCCTTCCTAATGGGGGGAGAAGCAGGACATGATGGCAACCTAATGGCAGTAATTGGCCCTGCCTTTGACAGGGCCCATATCACAGCTCAGGAAAAAAGAGATGTTTAAAGTAAAAATTTACACAAAATTATACGGTTTCGGGGGTGAAAACGACTGTTTGGGTTTCATCTTTTTTCTTCCTCTTTTTCCCCCAGTGGATGCTCCCTTGGCCTTTTCCTACTGGTGTGGGTGTGGATGAGGTATGTCCAGAGGGGGTTGGCGTGTACTTATGTCTATGTGTCACACACACACACACACACACACACACACACACACACACACATACTCACACACAGATACACATTCATACACATACACTCACACTCACACACACACACACACACACACACACACACTTCACTCCTTACCTTTCAGGAAGGCTCCATTTGACTCCCCTGCTCTACACCCTCCAGTGGCTCCCCAGTTCCTGTGGTCAAATACAAATTTCTCCACTTGGCATTTAAAGCCATTTACAACCTGGCTCCTTTCTGCCTTTCCTGGGTCTTCTCCTGGCCCTGGTTCAGAGAATTATATCTTCCTATTGTTCCATGGACATAGGCTGCCCTATATTCAGGAAGTGCCACCTCTTCCAGAAAGTCTTCCCAGATCTCCATGGTAGCTAGCCACCCTGCCCCCAGTAATTTTAGTTGATTTTATATCATTTGGTGCATATGCATATTATGCAGCGAAGCAGCACTGTGGACAGAGGGTTGAACTTGGACACAAGAAGATCTGAGTTTAAATTCTGCCTCAGATAATTGCTAGTCACAGAACCTCTCAGCCTCAGTTTTCCCATCTGTAAACTGGGGATATAACAGCCCCTTAACATGGAGGTTTTGAGGGTCAGATGAGATATTGTTTGTGAAGGGCTTTGCAAACCTCAAGGGCTATGAAAATGTCAGCTTTTATTGTTGATGGTATTATAGGATGTTGTGTCCCCAGGTGAATGTGAGCTCTTTGTGGGCAGGGACTGCCTTGAGAGTTTGAGGAAAGTCTTCTTGTTTTGTCATTTTTCAGTCACGTTTGACTCTTGCTGACCCCATTTGGGGTTTTCTTTTCCCTGAGTTCCTTCTCCAGCTCATTTGACAGATGAGGAAACTGAAGCAAACAGGGTGAAGTGACTTGCCCAGAGTCACACAGCTAGCAAGTGTCCAAGTCTGAATTTGAACTCGGGAAGAAGAGTCTAGGCTCACCTAAGTGGCCTAAGTTGAAGGGCTAGGAGGAGACCAAGCAGGGAGATGTCTATTAAAGCAGAGTTAATGTGTACAGGAAGAAGCCTGAGAGCTGCACCTAGGACCACAGGCTCAGGATACCAGGTGCTACCACATCCTGGGGCCAGCTGCCGCCTCCCTCAGACCCTGTTCAGCCCCAGGGTCCATTTCTAGCCTGAGTTTAATTTCCTAGGGCCTGGAGGAGTTACTCTGAATGACAGTCTGAGCCCCATGAGGCCCCAGACTGGGAACATGGCCAGGGGCCCTACCTCCCAGTCTTTAGATGTCCTAAAGTACTTGTCCCTTCCCCAGAGCCATCCCAGGAATGTTTTCATTTCTAAAACCTTGAGCAGAAGTAGTAAAAGGGGCCCTTGGAACACAGGTTGTCAGAGCTGGAATTCAGCTTCTTCTGCCTGTCCCTAGATGGACAAAGACAAGAGTCAGTCAACAAGCCTTTATTAAGCACTTACTATGTGTCAGGTGCTATGTTAGGCCCTGAGGATACAAAGGAAGGCAAAAACTGTCCCTGCCCGCAGGGCGCTCACAGTCTAACAGTCAAGACAATGTGTAAACAACTGGACAAACAAGATGGGAGCAGAAGGAAGAAGGCACTTCTCTGAGTGTGTAAGTGTGTAAGTGTGTGGGCCTGCTCCATCACAACTGAAGGCACCTGGATATTATGGACTCACCAAGCCATCATCCAACAGGCATAGGAAGCCTTTTTTGGGTCTATTTATAAAAAAAAAAAGAGCACCCACATTGGGAGTCAGAAAGTCCAAATTTGAGTCCTAACTCTACTCCACTTTGAGGACCTTAAGCAGGTACCTTCCCCTGGCTAAGCCTCAGTTCCTCCATCTGTAAAATGGGAGGGAATGAGAATGGATTAGGTCTCTCTCAGCTCCACACTCACCGAAGGGCAAGGGAAGCAAGCCCAGTGCCATGCTTGGGCAGAAGAGATGGATTTCCAGCCCCTTTGGGGCCTTGTTTGAGGGACCATCAGAAGCATCACTGGAAACCCCAGTCAATCACCAATCCTGCCTGTGTAGACAAGGAGCTCCCAAGGGCCCTGGTCCTGAAATATCAAAAGCTCAGGGACACCACAGGCTTTTGGTGCAACAAAACCTTTCAGCTTCATGGCTTGGCCATGACCTGTCACCCACAGGCAGTAAAAACCAGGCAGCTCCTTCTTGCACCAAAGCCTGAAACCAGAGGAAGTAGAGAAAAGAACCTAATTCTTCTCTGAGCTGATTTTCCACATCTTCTCTATCACCTTCCCCAAGAAAGGGAATTAGGAAAGTAATGAAGGAAAAAAGTAACAAAAAGAGATATTGACCTTCCAGAGGTTGACTAGCCTAGCCACCCAGTGCCTGGATAGGAGGGTAGTTCCCCATAGGCCACCTGTGACCCCAGCACTTCCTCCTAGCTACATGAGACAGTTCCCAGAATCTTCCCCCAAAGTGCTATCTATGTCAGCCATAAAGCACCCATAGACCCACTGAGATACCGAAGGAAGGGATGATGCAACATTAGTGCCAAAAAGACTAGCAGTGCTCACTGGATGGTGAATAATTGTGCCCGGAAGGGTGACAGCTTGAGAGCGGGACCAGAGGGCAGGCTTCAGAACATGATAGCCTGTAACCCTGGGGGAGGGGGAAAGGTTGATTGGGAGCCACTGGACCCATAGCAGTCTGATATTGTTATAGGGGTCAACTAACTATACATCTTCAAGACCAACCTCTTCCTCAAACGACAGACTGAAATCCCAATGGCCTACTAGATATCCCCATTACCTCCTTGAATCTAACATGTCCAAAACAAACTCACTTCTTCACAAAATCCTCTCCCCTTTCTGTCCATCTTTCTTTTGTGAATAGAATCACCACTTTCCCTGACCCCCAGATATTGATCACTGCATTCATCACCTCCTACCTATGCCCTCCTATCCATTCAAGCAGTCACCACTTAAGACCAGGCCTTCATCACCTTTTACCTGGACTATTGTACCTGCCTCTTTGTCAGACTTTCTTCTTCTAGTCTCCCCCTGTGAAATTTGTCCTGCCCCTACAGCTGAATTAATCTCTCCAATATGCTGTTCTGATCATCACCAATCATCACCAATCCCAGGGAAAATCTTGCTAGCTCCATAGGCAACTCCATTGCCTATAGGATGAGGTCCAAATGCCTTTGTTTGATATTCGAGGCCCTGAAACATCTGACTCCAAACCATCCTTAGGTCATTACACATGGATGGGCCTTTCCATTCTTATCTCCCAGCACTCTTTTCTACTCTATGGCTTGACTCAGACTTTCCTTTCTTCCACCTGGAGGACTGACCTCTGTCCCATCTCTATCACTTGAAATGCTAGTCATCCTTCAAGGTCAAGCTCAATTGGGATTTTCACTGACTTCCTTGTCTCACACCCAGCTAGCAATGGTTGCTCCCTCCTCTAAACTTCCTTTGTACTTAATTTGTAATATCCTTAAAAGCACTTATCACAGGCTGCTTTATGTTCATTGCACCAGCATCTTCGCTTATATTAGACTATAAACTCTTTGAGGGTTGTAACTCTATATTACTTATCTTAATTATCTTTGATAATCTAGAACATAGCTCAAAGAATATTCATGGAGGGAGGAAGTGATAGAGAGAAGGAAGGAAGGAAGGAAGGAAGGAAGGAAATGATTCCTCAAAGCAGGGGTGTCTGGCCAGAGATCAGGGTCTTTCTGAGTGGATCTGAAAAGCTCACCCAGTAGATCTCCAAGTTAGTTGGTTGGCTGAAGAAGATTTTCTAGATTTATCCCTATTAAATTTCATTTTATTAAAGCATGAGGTTGAAGCTAATAAAATGAAACTCAGTAGAGATAAATGCAAAGTCCTACAAATTGGAGAGATTCAGAAAGTCAACTTCACAAGTACAAGATGAGGGAGATATTACTAGATGTCAATTTACTTGCCAAGAATCTGGAGAAATACACAAAAGAGATCAGAATTCAGAGAGAAATGGACAAGGAAGATAGCTTTGAAAGTATCATATTGAAATATGATGTGATTTTTAAAAACAAGCTGTACATCCATCAATTAATCAACAAAGATTTGTTAAGCACCTACTAAGTGCCAGATACCAGGCCAGATGCTGAGGAAACAAAAGATAGTCCCTGCCCTCAGTGAACTTACAATCTAATATGAGAGAGATTTGTAGTTTCCCATTTAACCTTCTTTTTCTGTTCTATTTTATATGTGGAAATATTCTCTCTTTGTGGTATTATTAAACTCAGAATAAAAAGAGGATGTGGGAGTTTCAGTAGGCTTAGTTAATGGAGTGATTTAGAAGCCCCAAACCCAATACACTTGACTGCATTAAGAAAGGCTAGTATCCAAAAAGAAGGATCCCTGACTGAGGCAGTCATAGCTTCATGGTGTTCTCCCCTTCACACCTGACATCCACCATTTTAGGCAAGGCATGGATCAGCTGGGGAGGGATTCCGACAAAGTGATGAAGGTCTCAAAATGGCCCCATGTGGGAATCAGTTGAAGGAATGTGTCATGTGACCCTGGAGAGAAGAAGCATCCAGGAGGTGGGAGAGTTGTCTCCAAGTGTCAGAAGGCTTGTTCCATGAAAGAGAAGTGAGACTTGTTGGGTTTGGTCCTGGACAATAGAACCAGGAACAATTGAGGCTAGGACCCCGGGAAGTGGTCAAGAAGCAAATTGAGGTTCTCCATGTCAGGAAAAACTTCCCAATCATCTGCTATTGTTCAGTCCTTACTGACTCTTCATGACTGCATTCGGGCTTTCTTGGCAGAGATACTGGAGAGGTTTGCCATTTCCTTCTCTAGTTTATTTGACAGATGAGGAAACTGAGGCAAACAGGGCTAAGTGACTTGCCCAGGGTCACACAGCTAGGAAGTATCAGAGGCCAGATTTGAGCTCAGGAAGATGAGCCTTCCTGACTCTAGGCCCTGTATTCTATCTACTATGGCACCTCGCTGTCCTAACCTTCAGAGTTGCCCAAAATGGCAGCAGCTGCCTGGGGAGGTGCTGCTGGTCACCCATTCCCTGGGAAGTTGTAAAGGGGACTTTCGCTCATCACTCAATGGCACCTCTGAGGTTCTGTGGATCAATTGGCTCAGAACAGAAGAAGGAGAATGTTATCATACACGTGTTAAAGTGCCATCCAAGGATGAGTCAATCTCATTGTCACCATTCCAAGGGGAGCAAGCCACTGGCATAGCAGGTTGGGGGAGGCCTGAGCAGGCAGTATACAGGAGGCTTAGGCTGCCCTGTGTAGTATTTCCTGGTTGCTCACTTATTGCTTGGACCCTCTGAGTCTCCCCCCACCCCTCGACAAGGGTTTGGGATTCCAAGAGAAGAGAGTTCTTGTCGGGGGCGGGGGGGGGGGGGGTTAACTAGATAGAAGAGAATGCTTGGCACCAAGCTTGGTGCCATACGGAGAGCACCCCCTCCAAGGACCAGGTGCTTTCAACCAGGGACCTTCCCAGCAGCCAAAGACCACTTTCCCCCTTCCAGGGGCTTTTAGGACTGATTACTACCAGACTCAGCTGGACAGAGAGGCCCAGGCTCACTAAGCTCTAATCTTAAGGGCCGTGTACAATGGCTGCCAAGCCTGGGTCTATGCTTCAGTGTTCCCTGCCATCTTTGATGGGGCAATCTCAGGGAGGCCCTTCAGACTGGCCTGCCCCGCTTATCTCCCTGTAGGCCAGTGTGTCCAGGATGGAGGAAGGAAAGAGTTGGACTGTGTTCTGCCCTAACCTGCCTGCACAGTGAGATCAGTGAGGTTTGTTGGTGTCTTTGTAGCCCCAACGTTTGACACAGGGGTCACAACCAAGGATTGAATGAAATGGAATTGAGCCAAGTCCCTGCAACCCAACTGGGCCCTTAGTCTGGAGGGGCAGGTGCCTGGCCTCACAATATTCCCCAAGTCTGTGACTAGAGGCCAGGTCAGAGGTCTTTGGAACCAGCATATGTCCAGAAGAGATTGGGCCAGGAATCGGGATACCCAGCACTGCCTTGGACTGACGGCACAGCCCTTGGCAAGTCAGCTCACCCCTGCTCAAAGTTCTAGGTTCTTCCTCCTTAAAATGGGGGAAGTAATACTTGTATTGGCTACTGCCCAGGGCTATGCTGAGGGCAGCCCTCTGTAAACTTCAAAGACTAGAGAGATGGGAGCTGCTGGCATCAGCCTCTGTATTGCTGACAGCAGAGGACCCGTGTGTTGCCTTTTGTGGGCCCAATCTGGGAAGCCAGGGAAGGCACCAACCTCTGCCCCATGTGCCCAATTTAGGCCTGTCTGTATATGTGCAAGATGGACTGCCTGGAGCTCTGAGTCAGCCAGCCAGCTGGGGGAGTTGGGGTGTGAGAGGAGTGGACTAAGAAAGGAGGCCAGAGGGGGAGAACATCTGTTCAAAAATAAACACGGCCTCTTGCTAAATGGCCTAGAAAGTGTCTGGAAGAGGGGGCTCTGGGCTGTGAGGTTTCCGAGGGGGGTAAGCTCGGGAATGTTTTGTCTGGAGGGCCTGGGCCTGGGGGGCTCCCACATCCTGCACTTGGGCCACATCTGGGGAAGTCGTCTGCACTGGGGCTGAGGACTCCCCGAACACTCTCCGCTTTAATGACTCGTGGTGCCGCAAGAAGTGGACAAGTAATGACCATTCCAGGCGGCCCTCGGGAAGTGGCTGCCCAGCTGCTGGCTGGGGCTCCCAGACGGGCCCTGGGGTAAGGGGCATCCTGTGGGGCCAGCCCTCAGCTTGCCCCTCTCCTTTGAGCAAGGCTGAGGCCCAGTCTCTCTGGCTTGCATATAGGAGGGACTTTCTGTGGGTCTTGTCACCCTGGAGGCCCAGTGGAAGCAGAGCATGATGGAGGAGGCTGGCCCAGAGAGCTGCCAGCATGGCCAGCCTAGAAGGAGGTAGAACTGGGCATAGATAGGCAGAATGGGGTGAGTTTGGCTAGTGATGTTTTGTGGTCTGGGCCTTTGGATGCTAGCTTCTGTGCTTATGTTTCCTACCCAACCCCTAACCCAGTGGTCATGTCTCTGTGAGAGAGACTATCTAGGATGAGGGATTTGGGTTTAGGAGCAAACTCTGTGCTCCCAGCATAATGCCCTAGAAGCCAGGTCCTAACATAGGGCTACCCTCCAAGAGTGGAATGGGCCCACCAATCTGTTCCCAGGCTGGGGTATGGAGGGGTGAGCTGAGCCCTGCAGAATAGGGTTGACCTCAACTGGCCTTTGCTCCACTCAACTCAACCCAGTCTTGGTCTGTCCTGGTCTGTCCTGCCCTGGCCTGGCCTGCTCTGCTCTTCTCTGCTCTCCTCTGCTCTGCTCTGCTCTGCTCAGCTCTTATCAGCTCAGTCCTGGCCTGGCCTGCTCAGCTCAGCTTGGTCCTGGTCTGTCCTGGTCTGTCTTGCCCTGGCCTGGCCTGGCCTGGCCTGCTCAGCTCAGCTCAGTCTTGGTCTGTACTGGTCTGTCCTGCCCTGGCCTGGCCTGGCCTGCTCTGCTCAGTTCAGCTCAGCCCTCGTCTGTCCTGGTCTGTCCTGGTCTGTCCTGCCCTGGCCTGGCCTGGCCTGGCCAGCTTTGCTCAGCTCAGCTCAGTCCTGGTTTGTCCTGGCCTGGCCTGGCCTGCCCTGGTCTGCCCTGGCCTGGCCTGGCCTGGCCTGGCCTGGCCTGTCCTGCTCAGCTCAGCTCAGCCCTGGTCTGGCCTGGTCTGCCCTGGCCTGGCCTGGCCAGCTTTGCTCAGCTCAGCTCACCTGGTCTGGCCTGGTCTGGCCTGCCCTGCCCAGGTCTGTTCAACTCAGCTCAGCCCTGGTCTCTCCTGGTCTGTCTTGCCCTGCCCAGGTCTGTTCAGCTCAGCTCAGCTCAGTTCATCACAGCTCAGCTCAGCTTGGGCTCTTGCTCATAAAGCTGCAGGTGTGAGATGTTGTTATTTAGTCTAGAGCCTGGTATGTGACAGCCCTGGCCTGCTGCTGCTGTAGCCTAGACCCAGATAATTAGTCCATTACGACTCTCCCACCTCGGGCTGGGCTGGGCTGGGCTAGGCTAGGCTGGGCGGGGCTGGGAGGCCAGGGCGGAGGGGGGAGGGGCAAGCCCACCCTCAGACTCCTTGTAATTCCACTTCCTGTGTTTTATGGACCCTGGCTGTTGGGGGGCTGCTTCTCCAATTGCCCACCCCCACCTCCTGCCCATCAGCCCCAAGTAGGTTGCCATGGAAACCAAGTGTTATTCCCCAGCTTTGCATTCAAACAATTTTGTCAAAGTTTTTATACCCTCCCCCTGTGGAAAGGAAAAGCCTCAAGCTGTGTATCTTGTGGGGTGGGGGGCAAGGGAGGGGAGGTTATCTCTGTCCTCCTGTGCCCTAACCCCCTGGTCAAAGTCCTGACTTCTGCTCCTTCTCTGTCTCCCCCCTCTGTCTCCCCCCTGTCTCTCTCCCTCCTCCATGTCTCTCCCCCTTCCTTTATGTCTCTCCCCCTTTCCTTTCTGTTTCTCTCTCCCCATCTCTCTCTCCCCCCTCAGTCTCCCTGCCCCTTCTATTTCTCCCCCTCCTCCATACCTCTCCCCTCTCAATCTCTCTCCCACTTCTGTATCTCTCCCTTCTCTGTCTCCCCCTCTCTGTCTCTGTCTGTTTCTTCCCCTGTCTCTTTCCCTCCTCCATGTCTCTCCCCCTTCCTTTCTGTCTCTCCCCCTTTCCTTTCTGTTTCTCTCTCCCCATCTCTCTCACCCCCCTCAGTCTCCCTGCCCCTTCTGTATCTCTCCTTCCTCCATATCTCTCCCCTCTCAATCTCTCTCCCGCTTCTGTATCTCTCTCTTCTCTGTCTCTCCCCGCCTTCCTTTCTGTCTCTTTCCCCCTCTCCTCTGCCCGCCTCTTTCTCATTTATCTCTCTCCCCCCTCTGCCTCTGTCCCCCCTCTGCCTCTGTCCCCCTTTCTCTCTCTCTCCCCCTTTCTCTGTCTCTCTCTATTTTTATTACATGCTTATCGCCTTTTCCCCTCCTGCTTTTGAAATTGATTTCCTTTCCTTGCTCCCCCTATTCAGGCCCTAAACGCTGAATGTTCGATATTTCATTTGAGGCCGCTAATCGCATTACTGGCCTTGACGTTTTACAGATATCATATTATGGGCGCAAATTTGGCAAATTATTAGCGCTGTAATGTATAGCTTGTCAGAGGTATTTAAGACGCTAAGAGCCCAAGGCTTATCGGGGTTAGCAGAGAGCTCTCATGGAGCTTTTGAAATGCAGAGAGCCCCTTATAAAGCACACTGACTCTCTCTTCAGCTTGTGAAGAAAGAGAGAGGGAGAGGGAGAGGGAGAGAAAAGGAAAAAAGGGGAAAAATGTCATCCGTCTATCAGAGGCTTCCAGGGCTGATAACAAGCGAATTCTTCTCTGTGGGCTTCACTGGAAATGTGAGAAGCTTTTAAAACATTTCTCAAGCTGTCTGGAAAAGAAAAAAAATCTTTATTGAAAGGATGTAGCAATCTTTTTTACTGTGGCCTACTTATCTCTTGGGGAAGAGTTCTAACAAGGAGATCCCCTGCTGGTCAGCAGCCTGAGGCAGACAGAGCCTGAGCCCCTGCCAGCCCGCCTGTGCTGGAGCAGAGCCAGACACTCAGTCCACAGGGCCTGGGGAGCCAGGTGCCAGGGCTTGGGCTGCCAGGTGGTGACTCTGGGACCCTGGCATTGGGCAATGGCTCCAGGCTTAACCGAGGCAGAGAAAGTCCACTGAACCTGGGCCTGCTGCAGTCCTAACTGGGGCCCTACCTCTGCTCCCCCAACCTAGCTCAATGGGCACTTGTTGCTTGAATGGACGAATGTAGAAGTACCTCTGTTTCTCCTAGGGCCCTCAGACTCAGCCTGCCCTATACCTTCCCACACCTGCCTATTACGGCAAGCAATGAAGGTCTTCTCCTGCCTGATCAGCTATGAATTCATCCCTGGCATGGGGCTCTCCTCTGATACAAGGTGGAAGAGCTTAGAGAGGGAGGGTCCCTAGAAAAGCCTACTTAGGGGATGAGAATGGAGGCTTCTTTCCAAATGTCTCTGCCTTTACAGTCTCTTAGAGGCAGGCAGATGGAGACCAGAGGCAAAGGGAATTCCCAGCCCAAGGGTGACCACAGGGCTGGCTTTTCTGGAGAGTCACCGGGAGGACTTGGGGCTGGACATGAGGGGAGAAGAACTGTCCTTTTGGTCTCCAGCTTTCAGTCTCCTCTTCTGCCTTCCGTTCTGCTCCTTTGGAGACAAGGGAGTAGGTGTGGCTAGCATAGCCTATGGGGTTGTTGGGCAGTCCCAGGAAATGTAGTAGGATGGTAGCTTTTCCTATGGGGGAGGAGAAGGATGTCCCCAGCCTCATGATATTTTGGGATACTATGGACTTTAGGAAGTCGGTGGCCAGCTGAGTGCTGGCAGTGTCAAAAGTAGGAGGGAAGGGAACCCTGAACTGCTCACTGCATGGGGCAGGGGCAGAAGTGGCACAAGGGGAAGCTTGGGTCTTCCTGACGTTCAGGACAATAGACAGCACCCCGTCCATTCTGGTTATTCTCTGCTGTACTAATAGTCATATGAGGTAGTCTCCCCTTTAGTCTAAACTGCTGATTCACACCCTGGAAGAGAAGCTGAGGGTGGGGTAGGAGGAGCCCAGGCTTCTGGCATCCCTGGGTCCCATCCAGGTCCACCCCTCCAGAACACTGCCTACAAGAAGCCATTCATGCTTGCCCTTCCTCCCATCCTTCTTGTCACCTACCAGCTACATGCCAACCTCATAGGTCCCTTTCCATCTCCTCTGCTGCTATCGTTCTAGGGGCTGCCACCACATAGGGGACAAACAGACTTTCTCAATCACCTGCATCTCACCTCCACCACAATGTCACATCCCAGACTTCATCATTCCACTCCCTACATGTGTTTGACTTTGAGCCAATCATTTCTTCTTTCTGGTCCTGTTTCTTCGTTTGTAAAAAGAAGGAGTTGGCGAGATAACTTCCAATGTCCCTTCCAGATCCAGATCTTAATCCTATGACTTTAAGACTATACCACTTCCAAGATACCAACTTACAAATTAGACTCCCTAAACTTAAGAATTTGTCCTCCTCCTCTTTTTCTTTCTTCTCTCTTCCTCCTCTTTCTCTCTCTATTCCTCCTCTTTCTCTATCTCCCTTTCCTCCTCTTTTTCTTACCCCTTCTCTTTTTCCCTCTCCTTCTCCAAAGGTCTTAATCACTCTAGACTACTTTTTATGTCCATCACAATCTTTGGTATGCTTCCCTCATAATCCAACTTAATTTCCTTTGCTTTCATGCCCAGTCTTGCCACTGTAATGACTAACTGCCTTCCCCTCCACCAAAATCCCCAGCCTGGAGTATGCAATAACTTCATAGTAGTTCTGCAGACCTTCATTCTTGTTTGCCTACAATCCACCCTTCAAATTACTGCCATATTTGTCTACCTTATGCAAAACAGCAGTTGATTTGCATTGGTGGAGGTAATTTCTTTGCCAGGAGTTCCTTACACCAGTAAAATCACAGGTCTAGACTGCTACCAAAAAAAGCAGCGTCAAATGATGGGGCCACCACAGAATCCAGAAGTCTGAGCTGGAAAGGACCGCCAGGCTGCAGAATCCAGCCTGTCCTTCCACAGCCTCCCCAAGAAATAGCATCTGGTGAAACATCCATTTTAAAGCCTGTAGGGAAACAAATCAGTCTACTTAGAAACAAGTCCAAGTGTGAGGAAAACTTCCCTAGCATTGAGCCTGGGAGCACTCCTGTGTTCCAAGTTCTGCTGTGAGGCCCCCATCAATCAGTCAATAAGCCTCCATTAACAGATGGAAGAGACCCTGGGATTCTCAAGTTCTATCTGTATCTGACCAAGCACAGCCTTTAAAATGTCCCCAAGGGATGGGAGGATATCCATTCTCTGACCAAAGACTGCTAGTGTGGTTCCCAAAGCCTTCTAGTCCTTCAAATACTTGAAGACAATAATGAAACCACAGCTCAGACATTCCTGGGGCACTTGGATAGATGTTACCTCCCTGGAGCCTCACTACAACCCTGTGAAGTAGGTACGATGATAATGAACATTTTACAGAGGAGGAAGCAGTAGGTCTCCATTGTCCTTGGAATGATGACAAAGCTCCTCTGATCGCTATCTCAAATCTTCCATAGTGTAGTCTAGCCTGCCTACCCAGGACTCCCCCATATGTACTCTATGTGCCACCACTTCTGGTCTACTGGGGCCATTCCCCACACATGACCTTCCCTCTCCAGCTACTGTGCATTTGCTCAGACTCTACCCCATGTACCCCTCCTTACCTTTACCCTTCAGAGGCTTCCTGATTGCCCTAAATTGTTAGTGGACCCACAGCCATCACTGTATTTCCTTATCTGAGAACATTCTCTAAGCCCCTAGGAGGGAGGGGTTCCTTCAGGCCAGGGACCTCACCTTTGTGCTTGTCCCCATAATGCCCAGCTTAGCACCTGGCACATAGTAGGAGGGAAAGGGGAGGAGGAGAGAAGAAAGGAACGCATTTAAGCTTGTGAAGTTGACATTTTGAATCCAAATGAAGAGTTTGTGTTCGAAGGTCTAAGGTGTGACATTATAGGGAGACAGAGAATTCAACTTCTAGCTCTGTGACCACAATCCTGTGATTCTGATTCTGTCCTTACATTTGTTCCTAATCGACATCATCTTCTCAGACTCAGTCTACCATTCTAGTCTGTTAAAATGTTTTCATATCCTGACTATCATCTGAAATGTTAGCTATCCCTCCCAGCTTTGTATCATTTGCAAATCTGATAAGCCCAACTGGGTCAATCTGGAGACTGAGAGACAGACCCTACCCAAGCCCCTGACACATGAGAGACCTCCAGCTATGACTCGGATTGTTCTATATACCCATCTACTTCCTGGAGTCATTACTCCATGGGCTCCTACCTTCTCTTATTCTCCTAATTCCAGTGACACTGAACCTCTACTGCCCAAGTAAACCATTTGCTCCCCAACCCTGACTTCCTGCTCTCTCATCCCAATCCACATCAATCCTGTTCTTCCCACGTTCCACCCTATATCTGCCCACCCCTTCTGGCTCTCTGAAATTCCTACTCCATAACTAACAAACTTCCTTTTCTTTTAAACGTCTTCTTCTCCTGCTCCTCCAATCTTCTGTCACTCACAAAGACCTGACTCCCCCCAGATGACATTTAATCCCTGACCATGCTTTCCAGATGGTGGGTTCCCTGACTGACTGGTCCCTCAAAGGGAGTCCAAAGACTCCCTTGGGGAATTAGTCCCCATCACTACCTTAAGACTCCTACTACACCACGATCACTAAGTGACATCTCTTATGAGGTTCACTTTACCTAAATTTATCACCGAATCCAGATCCTGGTGGCCGTTATCTACCAGCTCCCAAGACATCCTCCCTCCTTTGTAACTAAGTTTAATTCAGGATTCCCAGTCCCCATTCCTACCCCAGTTCCTGATCTCACAGGAGGGGATGTTACTCCACAAGGTGAAATTCTCTCAAATATCTTAACCTTCCAATCCCGTAGTCTACTCACTTCACATGCGTGTCCTAATACATTTACACACAGGAGTTCTCTTGTGAATGTCACCCATAAACACTGTACTCCCATGATGAAGACTGAAATTCCTTTATCTGATCATGATCCCTCCTATGGTTAAATGTTCCCTTATGCCTTATTCCTCCTGAAACTATTCTTCACCCTCACTGTGATCTCCAATTTCTCCATCCTTCATTCTCTCCCAAGCCATCCACCCGCACTGACCATACTTTACTCTCTTCCCATTCAATCCTCCACTAACCTCTACTCTCAAATCCCTTCTTCTCTTGTCCTACCTGTACTCATGCCTTGCCCCATCCTAGCCTTGGGGTACTCCCACCATGTAGCTTCTTTATTCCTACTCACGCTGCCAAACAGACCTGGAACAACCATGCTGACAGGGTTCATTACAAATGTATGCTATCTAGCCACCACTGGGTCCTCACTGAAGCAAGACAGTCCCTTTACACTTTCCTAATAGGTTCTATATCCCATTTACTAAAACAATTGTTCCAAACCTTCATGTGTCTCCTCTAAACTCCTGCACTGACCCCCTATCACCTCCCTCTTAGCAGAGGACCTCATTTCATAATTTACTTAGAAAATCAGGGCCATTTCCCTTGACTTTCCTACACTCCCATTCTCCTCATCTCATGGTATTTCTATGTCATCCTTGACTATCTCCTCCTTCACCCTTGTCTCCCATGAAAAGGTGGCTCTTCTTCCTCACCACAGCCAACACCTCATTATCTACCCTGGGTCCCATCCCTCCTGTCTTCTCCAGCACATTGCCCCAACTATCATTCCCACTTTCTCTATAATCTTCAATGCTACCTCCCCCTCTACTGGTTCCCTCTCTACTCCCTACAAACACACTCAAATTCCCCCCATTCTTAAAGAAATTCTAATGAGATGCAACCATCCTTAATAGCTTATCATGATATATCTCTCCTCCTTATCTCAACCAACTCCTTGAAAAAGCTCTAAACACCCTGTCTCTACTTCCTCTCCCCTCACTTTCTTCTAGACCCTCAGCAGTGTGACTTCCAAACTCATCACTCAAGTGAAATTGCTCATTGCAAAGTCACTAGGGATCTCTAATTGCCAAATCTTGTGGCCTTTTCTCAGTCCTCAGCCTTCTTGACCTCTCTCTATCGAGTGACAGAGCTTGCTCCCTTACTCCCTGGACTCTCTCTTATGTCTGTGTTTTCATGACCCAGCTCTCTCTCTTGGATTCCCCCTTCCTCATCCAACTATTCATCCTCAGTCTCCTTTGCTTTGTACTTGGTGTCCCCCATGCCTGGAATTCTCTCTCTCCTGACTTCCACCTTTTCATTTCCCTGGCTTCCTTCAAGACTCATCTGCCTTCTCCAGGTGGTGCTCTCAGCTGCCTTCCTCTTTGAGACTGACTTTCATCTATTCTGTATATTCCATCTATGTGCCTAGTTATTTCCATATAATCTCCTCTATTGGAATGTGAGGTTCTTGGAGGCAAGGACTGTTCTTGTCTTTCCCTGCATCCTTACCACATAGCAGAGAACCTAGCATTTAATAAATGCTAGTTTGACTGACTGACTGACATGAGTGTACTACACACTGAGTGTAGCCCTAAGCTCTATCCTGAGCCTTCTCTTTTCTCTCTATACTCTCTCATGTGGTGATCTCATCAGCTCTTGAGGGTTCAATCATCATTTCCATCAGATAATTCACAGATCTATATATTTAGCCCTAGTCTCTCTCCTGAGATCCAATCTGCATTACCAGCTACCCATTAGACATTTCAAACTGGATATTCCATAAAAACCTCAAAGTCAAAATGTCCCAAACAGAATTTCTCTTTCCCACCAAACTACCCATCTTCCAAACTTGAATGAGTGAATTAATGAAAAAACACTTAGGTGTTCATGATGGGTCCAAACATCCTGCCAAGTCCAAGAGTTACAAACAGAACAGTAGTACAGTCCCTGCTTTCAAGGGGCTCTCATTCTAACGGGGAGGTGACAAATAGGGAACAAATATGACAAATCAGATGGAAACTTCCTTATTTCTGTCATAATCCAGGATCATGATCTGAGTCATCCTAGGCTCCTCACTCTAACTCATCCCACATAACCAATCAGTTGCCATATCTTGTTTCTATTATTGTTGTTGTTATTGTTATAGGCAATTGGGGTTAAATGATTTGCCCAGGGTCACACAGCCAGTAAGTGTCTGAAGCTGGATTTGAACTTAGGTCCTCCTGAATCCAGGACTGGTGCTCTATCTGCTATAGCAACCACCTAACTGCCCCCTGTATCTTGTTTCTATCTCCACAACATCTCAGGTACATATAGTTCTCTGCACTCACATACTGCCCACCCTCCTTCAGGGCTTCAGGAGATAATGGTCTTGGTGAGGGAGTCATTAATTGAGGAGGAGGCAGGGAGGGGTCTTTGGGGTTAAGGTCACTGCAGGATGGGATAGTAGTTGGTGAAGAGGCGGAGGAAGAGAGAGAGGAGGAGAAAGAAGAAGACGATTGAGGTCCAGAGAGCAAGTCCAGACATGAGAGAGGTGAAATATAGCTGGGTCCCTTCCTGAAACAGTGGTTCTGGCAAAGGAGTCAAGAATCAAGAGATTGGAACCTCCCTGGCATTTTCAAGACAATTCAAATCCCACCTTCTGCAATCCCTGTCCCTGTCTCCTCCCCCGCCCCTTCCCACCCCAGCTGCCTCATAGCCTCTGAAATTCCCTTCAGTTTATTCCATACACATCTTCTTGTGTGTATATAACTCTTTACGTGTTATCTCCCTGAGGGCAGGGACCTTGATTTGGCCTTTCTTTGTATCCCCTGTGCTTAGAAGAATAATGCCTGGCATACAGTAGGTGCATAATAAATACTGGTTGACTGACCCGACTAGACTAACTCGCCTTTAGAGTTCGAGCTCTTTTGAGATAGGGACGACTTCATCTTTGTCTTTTTATTCCCAGAACTAAAAGAAGTGCTTGGCACATAGTAGGCTGGTTGATGGATTGAGTGATTGATCTATGCCTTTTTCTATACCATTGATTAAAATGTTAAATGGCTTGGGGCCAAGGACCCCCTCAGAGACCTCTTTCCATTTGACGTTAAACCATTAATAACTCCCCTTTTAATCTTCCCATTCAACCAGTTCTGAAATCAAATAACTACACTCTCATCTATCCCACATTTTTCTCCCTTGTCCATAAGAATAACATAATACTAGCTATCATTTATATAGTGCTTTAAGGTGGGAAAAGCACTTTCCAAATATTATCTCTTTCGATCCTCACAACCAGCCTGGGAGGTAGGGGCTACTGTTGTCCCCATTTTTACAGATAAGGAAACTGAGGCAGGCAGTAGTTAAGTGGCCCAGCTAGTACACATCTAAGGCAGAATTCGAATTGTAGATTTTCTCCTTTCTCCAGGTTTAGTGTTCCGTCCACTGCACTATCTACATCCATACCATTTCCCTGATGTACCACTTAGTAACCTTGCCCCAAAAAAGAAAGAAATGAGGTTGGGTTGACACTACATGGTTTTAAATGAGGCCATACTGGCTCTTTGTGATTACCTCCCACGTGGACCATTGCACTAGCTGCTGGTGGGTCTGCCTGCCTCAAGTCTCTTCCTACTCCAATCCATTATCCTCCTAACTGTCTACTAATCTTCCTAATCTTGCTCCTCCCTCTCTCAACCTCAATGATTCCCACTTACCCCCAAGATCAAATAAAAGATCTTTTCTTTGGCTTTCAAAGCTCTTTAAAACCCTACACACACACACACACACACACACACACACACCCCTTCACAGAGTGGCTTATGTGCCATCTCCCCCTCTAGGAGCTCCTTGGGAGCAGGGGCTATCCTTGGTCTTTCTCTGGCTCTCCAGCACTTAGCACAGTGCCTGGCTGGCACATAGTGGGTGCTTAATCCACGATCATTAACTGAAGGATTGCTTCCTTCTCACTCACCCCCCCCCCACCTTTTCATAATACAGCTAAGAAGCAAAGTCGTTCTCAACTAGTCTGTAGTCTGCATTTTGCACTCCTTTCTGGTTTTTGAAAATTTCAGCCTTTGTTCCTCCCCCAGATCACTTAAGTACATTCTCTACTCCAGTGGTGGCTAGCAGTCACAGCTGCCCACTATCTCAGTCCCAGAGAGCCTCCTTCATCTAGTTGGGTGATGTGAACTCAGTTCAGCTCCATTCGATGTACTTCTGCTCCAACAACATTTATTAAAGCACCCTAAACTTGCAGGGTATTGTGCAGGTATGGGAAACCTGCGGCCTGAAGGCCGTAGGCCACACTTAAAGACCTAGAAGGTCACATGTGGCCTTAAGACCACAGGTTCCTCACTCTTGCATCTACCCCTAGTCCTAGCCACCCGGAGCAACAGCCCCTCGTCTCTAGGGTCTCTTCTCCCCAGTATAACTTTTTAGGGTTCCTTTTTGTGGGTCTTAATTCTCCTTATTAGCCTCAGCTTATTCTGAACATTAACACTGCTGACATCCCTCTTCTAGCACTTCGCCAAACTTTAATATTCATCTTCTGTCACCCCCCTGGCTTCTTTCTTTTGTTCAGATCATTTTAAAATCTACGGTGGTTGATGAGCTCCCTATGTATCCACATCAGTCACTTTTGACAACACCTTGAAAGTAGAGATGGTTTCCTTCTTTATTCTTGTGTTCTAGGGCCTAGGGCCTAGCATAATGCTGAGGGCAGAGAATGCATTTAATAGATCACTTATTGATTAATTGATTGATTCCTCATCATCATTGTTTTTCCTTGTGTCTCTTTGTCTCCTGGTGTCAGAATTTCATCTTTAAAAGCTTCTAAAAGCAGCTAGGTGGCACAGTGAATAGAGCACTGGCCCTGGAGGCAGGAGGACCTGAGTTCAAATCTGGATTCAGACACTTAACACTTACTAGCCATGTGACTTTGGGCAAGTCACTTAACCCCAACTGCCTGCCCTGCCCTCCTCCCTCCAAAAAGGGGGAGAAAAAAGCTTCTTGTCCTTCTTGGGTTGAAATTACTGCATAATCTAAGAGTTCTTACTTAACCTTTCTCTGTATTCCTGGTACACAGAAGGTGCTTAATAATTGTTTGCTTGCTTACCAAGCCCTAGCAATTCTACCTCCAAATATCTCTGGTATCCATTTTCTTCTCTCTGTTCCCACTGCCATCTCTCATCAAGGTTATTATTTTATTATATCACATTATATTATCTTGTATTATCTTTTTTTTTTTGGTCTTTTTGGAGGGTGAATGGAGGGCATTGGTGTTAAGTGACTTGCCCAAGGTCACATAAACTAGTAAGTGTTAAGTGTCTGAGGCTGGATTTGAACTCCTCACTCCAGGGCCAGTGTTCTATTCACTGAGCCACCTAGCTGCCCCTATCTTTTATTATATTGTGTTGTATTGTATTGTATTTTTCGCACCCACCTGACTACAGAATAACCCCTTCGAAAGATTTCCTGCCTCTACCTGCTCCCTCTCTACTACCTGGGTCAGACCTCACCTACAGAATTATATTCTGTTCTAGGCAGGGGAGATAAAGGAACAGCACTTACTAAGTACCTACTTTCTACTAAGCACTTTTTACAAATACTTCCTTGGATCCTTGCAACAACCCTTCCATTTTACAGTCCAGCAAACTGAGATAGAGGTTAATTGACTTGCCCAGGGTCATACAGCTAGTAAGCATCAGAATTCAGATTTGAACTCAGCACTCCTTGATTACAGTCTCAATTCTCCAACCACTGCACCCGCAGCTGCCTCTGAGGGACATTAATAAGCCAGGCACCATCCAGCGGAGGGTGAACAGGATAATGTGATAAACTGAGGCCATACCCCATAAGAAGTGGTGAAAGGAACTGAGGGAGGTTTAGCCAGGGAAGAAGGGGAGCGTAATATTATCTGACATCTTTATAAGGCTTTAAAGTTTGCAAAGCACTTCCTATATATCATCCCACTGGAGCCTTCCAACAACCTTGAAAGGGCTTATTATCCCAACATCTTCTCCAGGTGCGGAAACAAGTTTTGAGAGATTCACTCACTTGGCCATGGTCTCACAACTAGGGGCAGAGAAGGCAGGATCTGAACCCAAATCTCCCTGAGTCCTGGCTGGGTCCTTCTCTCCATCAAGCTGCTGCCTCCGAACACACTGTCTCTTGGAAGACAGCTAAGGTTCTGCTTGGCCCTGGAGTGATGAGTGGGAGGGGCAGGCTCCAGAGCTGGGCAGCTCCTCTTCTCTTGAGGCCCAGTGCCCCCTTGGGAACTTGGACTAGGAAGGATTCTGTTCAGGTCTGAGTTGGCCTAGATGCCAATGCCCCCATCCCAGCCCTGCATTCAGCCCTCTCCTATCCCTATGCTGAGCATACCAGGAAGATTAGGGCCATGTTCTATACAAACTTTGTTTAATTCTGGAGTGACATGGGGATAGTTGGAGAGAAGGGAAGATAAGCAAGGTCAGAGCCAAGCCCAGAAGCCTGGCAGAGCCTGGGAAGCAAGGGCTCCTGTTTGCCTGGCTGCTCCTCTCCTTAATTTGAGCTGTGTAGGGCTGGCAGCCAGGGACCAAACACCACCTAGCCCAGGACATTGGTTCTTTCCTTTGGGCTCACAGAGGACAAAGAATGGTCCTTTCCTGGAGTTTTCCTAGGAGGAGGCAGCTGGGTCAGAACTGGAGAGGTCCTCGGGAGAAGTTGGTAGCAAGGCATGGCCCCCTGTAGCCAAGCCTCCCAAGGAGCCTCGCCCCTGGAGATGAGGGGCCCATTCTCCAGCGGATGTCCAGGTGGGCTCTAGGCCGGAGGTCTCCAGGCGGATGCAGGGCCAGGCCAGGCCAGGCCCGCTCAGCTCCCCAGCCTCTCCCAAAGGGGCCGTATCGGCCTGCTCGGGCTGAGGATGGGCTGGGTCTCTTCCTCCTACTTCACGGCTGCCTCTCATGAAATGGCGCTTCGGTAAGTGCTACTTAAGGAAACACATGGTCTGCCCCTCGAAAGGAGCCCCCTCCGCCTCTCCCCACCCCCCCACCGACACCTTTCTTTATTCGGTCCAAACCTCACCGAGGGGAATTCGAAGCAACTGCGGTGATAAATCCGCCTCCAGATAATTGGCAAGAAAACAACACTTGTGCAGTATATAACGTTTTATGGCGGTTTCATGTACTTTATTATAATACTAATGAGCAGTTATATTTCAGGAGCTAACTGCACGCGGGATTAGCTTGTTAGCATGATACAAAATGGCATTGCAAACAGCGCGAGCCCCACGCCGCCGCCCGCCTCGCCTCCCCCACCAAGCTCCCATTTGCACTCAGTAATTAGTATGCAAATGAGGCCCCGGGACCACACAAGTTCTAGTATATTACAAGGGCTTTATTATGCTCTTGTGAGTAGATGATGGAAACGGCCCATGACAGTGTTTATCTCGCTCTCTCTCGCCTTCTCTGTCTCTGAGTGTGCCCCCCAACCTCCCTCCTCCCCTCGCTCGCACACACATGTGGGGCCTAGCCCAAGGGCGTGTGCAAACACACACACTCCCGTCCCGCCGCCGGAAATGATTGGGCAGCCCCGATCCTCGACTTCCAGTCAGGTCCCAGGGATCCAGGAGCCCGCTCCCCCCAGGTTCTGGTTGGCTACTCAGCAGGGGCATCAAGTGCGAGGGAGTGCTGGGCTTCTGCTCCGGCCTCCAGAAACATGGAAGCCCGCTCTTCTCCAGGCCTGACTGCTGCCTTCTCTTTGGAGTAGAATGCCCCCGGGCTCGCGAGTCATTTCGGTCTCTAGGAGGTTTCCAAAGTTTAGCCACAGATTTCACTCTCTGAAATCATCTACTGCTTGGAAATGGGTGGTCCATGATCCAAGTGACCAACGTGTCTCTTTCCTCCTCCCACAGAGTGGCAATATTGCTTCCCCTGGCCTGAGAGATTGGTCACCCATACGATTGTCTGTAGTCTAGAGTTTCTATTAGTGAAGGTTCCCACACCCTGGAATTCCAGACAAATCATTTCCTGCAGGAGCAAAAATTCAGAAGTGCCATGCTGTGCAATCCTAGATGGTTCACTCTCTAGACTTGATCTCAGTCAGCCAACAAGTATATACTAAGAACCTACTATGTGTCAAGTACTGTGTTAACCCTAACTAGCCACCTTCTTCTAACTATTAAAACCATGGAATCTTAGGGATCATCTTGTCCAGCCTTCCTCCCCATGTACAGCCATCCTGACAGGGGTCATTAATCCTCTTCTTAAACCCTGCTTGTGATAGGGAGCTCACTACTTCATAAAGCAGCTCATTCCACTGCTGCCTGGCATTAGTTAGTCCTCTCATCCACTCCCATGTTGGGAATGCCTCTGTCTTGAGGCCTGCCCTCCTGAAACCTGAGACCACCATTTCACAAGGCAGGACCTAGTCACATTCATTTCATTCCTGACCCAACTCACTCTCCAGACTTCTCCTTCGACACCCACCCCAGTCCTTCTATATGTCTTACCATCCTGGTCACCTCCTCCCCACTCTAAACATGCTTGTCAACTTCGAACTGATAATGAAAGCTGAGAATGTGGCCCAACCTGCCAGAGTAGTCCCAGGAGGGAGCCAACCATCCCCTCTCTTTCTTGGGAGAACTCTTCTCTCAATGTATCACAGTGACATTTGGGTCTACCATGTCCTACTAATTCATACTGGGTGTGCTGGCCACTGGAATGCTGCAGTCTTCCCCCCATGGGGACTGACTGTCCTGTCCCTACCATCCTGTATTCAACTGATTTGAGGGCTTTTTCTTGTTTGCTTCAGCCTGTCATGGCCTGATGGGCTCTTTTGGGGTCTTTTATATTAGCTGATCTTCCAGGCTCAGTTCTGCCCACAAAACTAAGTGTGACTCGTTATGTGTGTGGCCATCATCCTGGTCTTATGGGGTCCCCACAGGGCACTGATCTGGACACACAGATCCCATCTAAATCATTTCTAGAGAGGGAGAAACAAAAGGGAAAAGCATCCTGAACCTGCTTCCCCTTTTCAGGCTTATGTCCTTTGAACCAATGCCTACCACACTCTGGTCCCAGGCTTCTCCTTCTGACAGCCTCTTGTCTAGCAGCTCCCCCTCAGCTACTATCCCTCATATCTTGTCATCTTATTTCTTATGGCAAAAATAATTAAAAGGTAATATTAGTGTCAGGAACCATTGTGTCAACAAGGTATCTATCTGCCCCGGGCACAGCCAGCTCTTTAGACTAAGCTGGTGATAAGCTAGATTTCTTAATGCTCCCCCGTACCCCTACCCTACCCCCAGCCCTGCAGGGGATTCAGACCTAACCCCTAACTCCTTGGCTCCTCCATTTACCTCTCCTAGGGACTGGAACCCCCAGCTTTCTGCTGCTTCCCTCCCAGTTCCTCACTGAGGGGAGAGAAGACATAATGGGGCTTCCCTTCTCCTTCCACCCCTGGCTCTTATCGGGCTTTGGCTATGAGCATATTTTAAATCCTTGCTCCACCCTCAGCCAATCAGGAGTAATCACCAACATCTGATTGGGCCCTCATAGCCCACTCTGCCAACAAGTTCCCATGAGACTAAAACATCACAGAGCCAGAAATTAGTAGATCAAGAGAAACTGAGGCCCAGAGGGAGGAAGGGACTTGCCCAGAAGTGAACATGGACTGACTTAGTAACTGTGTTTTCATCACCGTGCCCCCTACCAAAGTCAGAGAAATGTTCAAGGAAATACAATTCCGGTCCCCAAGAGTAGTCCCGACATTTCCAATGCATTCTTTCTGGGTTGATCAATATGCTGAATAGAGTAAGGCTAAGACTCAAGCTCTGTGGTCACTGGAGAGCCTCCTCCAGGCTGACATCCCAATCAGAGCCCTCTGGGGTCCGGTTGTTTAGCTAGCCATAAATTCACTGAAATACACAAGCGTTCAGGCAACATCTCAAAGGAGACTGTGGTGAAATTGGTAAAAGGCCATGATATCCCTCCATCCTGCATGGTCTCCCAAGACCCCAGAAGCCTCTTAACAGAAGCTCCAGGGATGGGTGCTCTGGAGAAAAACAGGGAGGGGAAGAGGCCTCCAGCAGGTCTCCCTGATCCGAGCAGTAGAGACCTGACTCTCTTGGAGAAGGCAAAGGAATCAGATAATCTAACCACTCAGTGTAATGAGGAATCCTTCTTCACCACCACCCCCCTCACCCCCCCCCCCCCATGGTCATCTGGCCTTGGCTCTTTCCCTCCCTCCCTAAGTTAACAGGGATCTACTTAACTCCCCAGTAAAACACAAGCAGCTGGAGGGCAGGGACCATTTCATTTTTGTCTTTGTCTTTGTGTGCCTAGTACTTAGGAGTAAGTGCTTAGTAAGTGAATCCTATTGCTGTGATAAATAATAAACAAATCCTTTAGATTGTGAGCTCCTTGAGCACAGGGACTGACTTTTGCCTCTTTTTGTATCCCTAGTGCTTAGCACATAGTAGGTACTTAATGAAAGTTTATTGACTGGCTACTTGAAATGATTCTGGAACTAAATGGCTCTAGTGACCCAGGAGACCTGGGTACCAGGCTCCAGCCCTGCTATTAGCTAGTTGTATGACCCTGGGTAAGTCCATTAACATCTCTGGCCTTAGGTTTCAGGACCAATCTGTGGAATGAGGGGATGAGGCCCCTTCCAGCTCTACATCTGCCACCTACATCTCCTATGACCATAAGTCTAGGTACACACTGCCAAGTCTACTCCCACTGTCAGACTGATGAATCTATGACCCATGTGAAGCTCCTACTGAACCTTTCTTCTCCATGAAAACTTCCTTGATTTCCATGAAATGGAGTCTTGGTTCTCCTCAAGGCCTAGCAAATGCCCCACTGGCTAATTAGAAAATGGAGATCTGATTAGAATACATGTAGCATTTGATTGGGTTGGGTAGTGCTTGGAGCCAGGTGCTCAGTCACCCATCCTATCAAGTGCCTGAGTGTTTCCTGCACACTTTGACTCATGGTGAACATTGGCTTTGCCCAGCATCAGTTAGTTCCCTTTAGCTGGCATAGTGCCAGCCTCAGCACTAAATGTAGAGGTGTCCCCACCATGAGTTTGAAAGCTAAGACAGGTGAATCTGAGGCAGACGGGATAGCATGAACACTGACCTAAATGAATGTGACTCCCCCTCTATCATAGATGAAAAGTAAACAGAGGCAAAGATAACCACAGCAGCCACAATGATCCTAGCAGCTGATAGTTATGCCATGCCCCTTTGCAAAAATGTAGGCTGGAGAATGAAAGGGAACTGTGCCTGGGGCATCTGTGCCAGGTGAGAAAGGGGTAGCCTGTTTCTCTTCAGAGTAATCAGCAGAATGCAGCAGAGGCAAGGGTGAAGGGCCTACCTGAATGGAGAGAGAGTTTGGTGAACTGGTAGAAGGGTTTGGAAGACAAGATGGCACAGTGAAGGAGATACTGATCCCAGGGCTTGGCAGGGAAGCAGGAAACCAGTGATATCATAGGTGCCTCACCTTGGAAGACAGAAATGAAGGAGGCACTTGACTTAGCCCAGAATGGGGAGCCTAGCCCATGCCATGCCAGGGCAGAGACAAGGTACAAGCCACATTGAGCAGTGGAGACAGGGACCATATGTAGAGGCAATGTCTAGTCCTAGACTGAGGGTGAGTCTAGAGAGAGGGAGATGGAACTGACCTGGAAGACTGAAAGAAGGCAGAAGCAGAAGGATGGGTAGAAACACCTGGCCCTGCTGGACATGTGGCATCAAGGGGAGCACATGGAGAAATGAAATCTCTGCCCATGTTTCTGACCCTGAGCAGTTGGGCCAAGGGAGGGGATGGGAGGCTCTGTCCATGCAGGCCCTTTGACCTGCTGGTCCCCACTTGAGATCACCCAGAAAGTAGCAGTGGCCTGGGACTCTGCCAGTCATTAGGTGAGGTGGGCGGTCAGATCAAGCTCCATAGCAGAGACCCAAGACCAAGGATCAGCAAGCCAGACTCCACAAGTCCTGGGCACAGAAAAAATGGGCCCCATGAATCCTCAGCGTAAAGAAGAGGAGAAAAAAAATCTGTGTAGCAGGCAGTTTTTGTAAAGCGTTGAACTGTACCACACATCACCTCCTGACAGGCCCTGATGTTAGCTCCTGGAATGGATCGCAAGAGACTCATTAGAAAAAACAAATATTATCGCACGCTGAAGTGATTTATGGAGAAAAATGAAAAATTTGGTGTTGTTACGTTGCCTCTCCCTCACTCCCCCTCGCCTCCGCTTCCACAGGGAAGTTATTTATGGCTGCAGCCCCTTAACAAGAGAACAGCAAGGCTCGGTGCTGATCACTCCTGCAAACGGCCTACATTTGATTTTTATTAGTGACTTAAAGCTTCTCTTATTTGCTTTA
>WOXC01009712.1:0-45057 GCA_011680675.1 Gymnobelideus leadbeateri | reverse complement strand
AATTGAGCAAATTGATCTTAAGCACTGCAAAAATTATAATAAAACCTGTTTCAGCACCTTGGGAAATTTTCTCCTCTTTCCCCTTCTGGTAAAACCAGTCCTTTAAATAAAAGCATCCAAGTGTTCCCTATTGTTATTAACATCAAGTTTAAGCTCCCCTTAACATTAAAAAATATAATAATAATAGCTTGTACTTATGTGACACTTTTGATCCTCACAAACAGCCCATGAGATGGGTGCAATTATTCTCCCCATTTTACAGATGAGGAAACAGAGACTGAGAGATTTGCCCAGGGTTATAAAGCTAGTAAATGTCTGAGACAGGATTTGAACTCAAGTTTTCCTAATTCCAAGTCTCATTCTCTAGCTACTGAGCATATGGCTTAATTTTTCATTACTCCTTAACTTCAGCTAGGTCGTCTCCTCACTGACTTACTTCCAGCATGATTATGTCTCTTTACAATTTTGCTAATGCTGTACACCCTGCTTGGAATGTCCTCCCCTCCTTATAGGACCATAGTTTAAAGGCAGAAAGGGACTTTGGGGAAACACACTCAACATGGTGAAGAAACTTGCCTGAGGTCACACAAGGAGTGGCAGGATCCAAACCTTTCCCCTGACTCCAGTCTGATGCTGCCTTCCTCTGAACCTATACAAAATATACACATTCTACAAGGTTCACTTCAAGTAAAAAGAGTTCAATATTTATAGTCAGAGGATCTCTGTTCAAATCCTTCTGTCACATCCTACTTGTGTAACCTCTCTAGATCCCAATTTTAGCTATAAAATGAGAGGGTTGAGCTAAATGATCTCTAAGGACCTTCTCAGCTCTGTCTGTGATCCTGTTATTCTGATCAACATTGATCTCTCTCTCCTCTGAACTCTAATAGCTTTTAAAATTTCTATCACATCATTTAGCACTTAGTTAAATACTGTCTTGCATTGTTCTCTAATTATTTCTTGTGCATTTGTGACTGTCTGATCTCTCCAACAAAGTTGGAAGATGTTTTAGAGTGTGGACAACTTGATTCAATTCAACAAACATTTATTAAGCACCAATTATAAGCAAAGACAACTGCAGCCACTGAATAGAAATCTGGCCTTGAATAAGGAAGACCTGGGCTCAAGTTTTAACTCTGGCAAATACTGACTGCATGACCCTGAACAAGACACTTAACCTCTAAATGCTCTAGGTAACTTTCTAAATTATAGAGGTTCATAACTTGGGGTCCATGAACTTGTCTGTTGTTATTTGATTATGGGGCTTGGGGGGTATTTTGATAATTAAATTTCAAAATAATTTGGTTTAATTTATAATCCAATATATTTTTTGTGCATTTAAAAGCATTGTTTTAAGAAAGGGTTTGTAGGCCTTACTTATCACACTGACAAAGGGATCCAGGACACAGAGGGTTAAGAACCCCTGCATAAGACTATAAATTGCAGAAATGGTGCCAGTCTTCATTGGTAGAGGGAATGCTTCATTGGTCCTGATGAAATCACAAATATCATCAAATCTACACTAAGTATATCACTTACTATGTTTAATTTATTTGTGTCTGATAGGTAAATATTTTTACTTTTACATATATGCACATACATATATTTTGTTGTTGTTATTCAGTCATGTCTGATTCTTTGTGATCTCATGGACCACACTGCCTGTGCAGATTTTGGCAAAGATACTGGAGTGGTTTGCCATTTCCTTCTCCAGTGGATTAAGGCAAACAGAAGTTAACTGACTTGCCCAGGGTCACATAGTAAGTGTCTGAGGCCAGATTTTAATTCAGGTCTTCCTAACTCTAGGTCAAGCACTCTATCCACTGAACCACCTATCTGCCTTCTAGGCAAACAGAAGTTAACTGACTTGCATAGGGTCACATAGTTAGTAAGTGTCTTAGGACAGATTTTAATTCAGGTCTTCCTGACTTTAGGCCAAGCACTCTATCCAATGAACCACCTAACTGTCTCCTAGGCAAACAGAGATTAAGTGACTTGCCTAAGGTCACACAACAAGTACTTGTCTGAGATGGGTTTTCCTGACTCTAGGTCTAGTGCTCTGTCCATTGAGCCATCCAGCTGCCTCACATACATACATATTATGTAAAGCACTAGACCAAGGTAGGGTTTAGGACTGACCTGTGATTGTCCTGGCATAGGAAACAACCAGAAAAAGAAATTGTGCATGGTGTTGGGGAAAATTTAAAAAAAAATAGATAAGCCTCAGTCCCTGCTCTTCTGAGAGCTTAGTCTAACAGAGGAATGTAACTGTAGTACAAAATATTACTTGATAAGTATGTTAGTGAAAGCAAAGTTCTATATAAGGTTGGAAGGGAAAGTCCTTTACTGAATGGGAGGGAAAGGGGAGGCTTCCTAAAAGTAATAAAGTAATTTCTGAGCCAGAATTTACAAGATAGGTTAACATTCAACAGGTTGATGAAGGAAGACATTCCAGACATAGGGAAGAAAGTCCTAGAAGCAAGAAAGACTAAGATCTGTGTCAGAGATGGTGAGTAACTGAAGCTTAGAAAACATCTTTGATATTTGGATGTATCTCTGAGCTCCCTACAATGGCACTGATTGTAACCCACCACACCAGCTCATTCAACTCTTGTCCATGTCTTAGAAATAATGTACATGATTTTTGGGGGGTTTCCTCCAGATTTCTTAATATGATGTAGATACTAGTGGAACACATGGGCTCCTTTCAGTTATTCCTGGCTCCCCCTGTTATGACTACTCCTTCTCCTTTTCCAGTCCTACATTTCTCTGATGACATCCTTTCAGTTGTTTCTCCTAGACAATTCTTTCCCCCCACCCCTCCCACCCCCCCACCCCCCACTCTTTGGAGGGCAATTGGGGTTAAGTGACTTGCCCAAGGTCACACAGCTAGTTTTTGTGTTAAGTGTCTGAGGTTGGTTTTGGACTCAGGTCCTCCTGACTCCAGGGCCGGTGCTCTACTCACTGTGCCACCTAGCCGCCCCCAACAATTCTTCATTGCCTAGTATGTTGCAGTCTATTCATACCTGCCATATGCCGTTCCATTTTCTTTTGGATAACCCACAACTTTAATTCTTCAGAGAACATGGTATTCCATTAGATAGTCATGCAGCATTTTTTGAAGAATATAAATATTTAAAAGATGGACCTACATTTCAGGAAAACACTTGGGAGTCATTAAAAGCAATTAATATTTTCCCAAAGGCCATATACTAGTAGCTATAGTTAGTATTCATATTGAACTTCAAGGATTACAAAACACTTTATAAATATGATCTCACTTTATCCACACAATAATCCTGGGAGGCTGAACAAGTTGTGGTATGTGAATGTAATGGAATAGTATTGTGCTATAAGAAATGATGAACAGGTAGACTTCAGAGAAACCTGGAAAGATTTATAGGAATTGATGCTGAGTGAAATGAGCAGAACCAAGGGAACACGGTACACAGGAATAGCAACATTGTACGATGATCAACTATGATAGACTTAGCTTTTCTCAACAACACAATTATCCAAGACAATTCCAAAAGACTGATGGTAGAAAATTCTATCTACATCCAGAGAAAGAACTGATGGAGTCTGAATGCAGATTGAACCATACTGTTTTCACTTCCTTTGTTTTTTTCCCATGGCTTTTCCCTTTTGTTCTGTTTCTTTCACAATGTGACACGTAGAATATGTTTTACATGAAGGCACATGCATAATCTATATCAAATTGCTTGCTGTCTTGGGGAGTATGGAGGAGAGGAAGGGAGGGAGAAAAATTTAGAACTAAAAATCTTATTTAAAATGAGTGTTGGAAATTGTTTTTACCTGTAATTGGAAAAAATAAAATATGTTTTATATAAACAATAATTCTGGGAGGTCTGTGCTATTATTATTCCCATTTTACAGATCAGGAAAATGAAGAAGACAGGTTAAGTGACTTATGCAGGTCATGCAGCTAATGAGTGTCTGGTGCCAAATTAGAGCTCAGGTCTTGCTGACTCTTTTATCCACTTTATCTACTGTACCACCAAGCTGCCTATATATAGATAATTCCACTCTTATCTTATTCAATTTTGGATCCAGTCCATTGTTTGTTTGCCATGACTTTCCAAAACATATTGTACTAATGGTTGGCACATCCATCTGTATATTATATTGTAAACAACAGGCATCCTTTAGATCAATTAATTTATAATTTTTGACATTCACTTTTATAAGATTTTGAGTTCCAAATTTTTCCTCCTTCCACTCCTCCCCCTCCCAAAATGGCATCCAATCTGATATAGTCTATACATGTATAATAATTTTAAATATATTTCCACCTTAATCATGTTATAAAAGAAGAATCAGAACAAAAGGGAAAAACCACAAAAAAGAAAAAAACAAACAAAAAAGAGAAAATAGTAAGCTTTGATCTGCATTCAGTCTCTATAATTCTTTCTCTGGAAGTGGACAGCATTTTCTATCATGAATCTTTTGGAATTGTCTTAGATCATTGCATTGCTCAGAAGAGCCAAGGTTTGATAAAAGCTGGTCATCGCACAATAAGCAACAGTCATTCTTTATCCACTTAGGTTTTCCTGTGTAGATGATTAGAGACTTCATTTAGGAAGCTCTGCAGTATTCTAGGGTTTGATAAAATAAGAATAATGGTAAACACACCTAGAAGACCTCACCACCTGCAGGAAATATCTTTTGCGCTTGGACTCTATATCAGATATTTTCCATGCTAGTAGATAGCTAACACCTTTGTTAAGCATGTATATCTCTCTTTTATTCTTCTCTTGATATGAAATTCAGATGTTTGTCAGAACTGTCTTTCAAAGAATCTTCTTTTATTGAGCAAGTGCATGGGAGACACTTTGAAAGAAGAGGGTTTAAAGCGGGCATTTTGCTCTACCAAACCAAGCCAGATGCTTTTTAAAATAATCAATAAGCAATTAACACAGTAGGAGCTTGCATTCTTTATACCTTTCAGTCATTTGTGTAACTGTAAAAATGTGGTCTGTTATAGAACACCATTTGTGAAAGCCTTCCTAATTCCTTTCTCATATTTTCATCACAGATGCCTTAAGGAAGTGTGCAGATTATTCTCTTACAGATTTTGTAGAGATAGAAAAGTTGGCATATGGGTAGGTCACTAGTTATCTACATGTTATCATTTCTTCTAAGCACTTTTAGAATCAATCCCTCAGTGCCCTCAAGATTGTCCAGACTCCAGCACACTTTTCCAGCTCCTTTTTGTTTGGTGCCATTTCTACTTTCTCATGCAACATTGAGGACTGTGGTATTAAAGTCCAAAAACGGGTGACTCCTCTGTCATTTATAGAGAAAAGAAGTTCCTCTCCCCCACCCCAGACTGACTGCTTTCCCCTTGATGGGTAACTGACTCTAGATGACAGATCTCTTTCATTTTTTAATCTGTTAATTGTCCTCTTTCTAGTTTCATCCTAGGAAGATCTGACTTAGTTGAGTCTCTCATCAAGCTTTCTATAAACTTGTTTCCCTCCACTGCTATTTACCATCTTAGGATCTCCAACTGTCTTCCTCCCTAAGATTTTACAAATACATTTATATTCTAAACCAGCATTGCATTTAGCTGCCATATCTTTCAACTTGATAAGGAGGTAAATATCTGGTTGGGGTGGTTTCTAGACTGCCTTGGTCACCTTGTTGTGGCATTTGGTTCACATTGATTGACTTCCTTAGGTCTTTTCAATTATCAGGCATTTTTCAACATCCAGAGCTTGTTTAAATAGGTCAAGTTAGAGTTGTCTTAATTGTACACTTTATTTTCATTTTTTTTCTAATTTTATATCACTTTAATAAATTAATGGTAATCAGTAATTTTTTACTTGTTAAAAATAGCCAATTTCTTTTTTGGTGATGTTATCTGGTGCTTGTCATGGCCAGTGACTGCTGAATTTCTCCTTAAAGAAAGTCATGATATAAAGGCTTGATATATAGGATTTCATGTTGTCTATAAGTTTTTGTCCTCTCTACTTTCTTCTTTTTTTTTTTAAAGCAATTGGGGTTAAGAAACTCGATCAAGGTCACACGGCTAGTCATTATTTATGTGTGGTTGCTCATTTTCTGAGGCTGGATTCGATCCTGGGTCATCCCAACTCCAAGGCCAGCGCTCTTACTCACTGCACCACCTAGCCGCCCCCTCTCTACTTTCTTAATCCCGATCTGTTTTCCCTAAGTATCTTTCATAAGTATGGTAGGAACGATGTCAACAAATAGGGGAAGCACAATGTTTGAAAGAACTGACTGGGCATTGCTATGGCTTCCAGAAAGACCATAAGAACTTATCTCGACAATGGGCCAGCCTGAGCCTTGAAACCTGACCAATACAAAGATGGTGGCACCTCCAATCTGCTGGGGGTCTCTCAAGTCTCTCAAGCTGGGCTTTGTGATAAAGGTGCAGTGCCTTCTGTACACTGGATCCTAAATAAATGTTTGTTGTATTGAACAGATTCTATTGGGCAAGTCATGGCTCAAGGGGAAGGGCATGGTGTGCTTTTGTTTTTAGCAGGTACAGCCTCATTAATTGGAATAAGAATACAGTTCATGGTCAAGAATGGCAAAGTCAAATTTTCAAGCTTAGGGTGAAGTTATGCCATGTTAGGACAGAGCTGGACAGGCAGGGCCAAGATGAGGAATCAATTTTCTGATCTATAAAGTGGAGATAATAGTATCTGTAGCACCTACTAAAGGTACTACAGATATGTGTGTTTGTGGGAGTGGGTTTACATATATACACAAACACACAAAAACTGCATTAAGACCTTTACAAATATTATATAAATACAAACACACTCACACACACACACACACACATATAAATGGCTCACTGAAGTAGTCTTACATAATGTATGTATGTATGTGTGTATACATATATGGCTCCTCAAAAGTCTTAATGCCATTTTAATCATCATAATCATATATATATGAGAAGACTGAATTAGTTCATATCTAAGGTGTCTTCTATCTGTAACAGTCTATGATTCTATAAATGACCAGATCACACAGTATTAAAAGGAAGGAAGAAAGAAATGGAGGACAGCAGGACAAATAGAGAGAAAGGGCAGATTGGCGTGGACTGTGAGGCAATAGAGAGGGGCAGGTCCAAGCTGGAGTTTTCACTAGACAATACCATAGGTGCACTGAGAGGTGGGAGAGAAGGGACGAGGGAAGGGTGTACAGAAGGGCAAAGAACCAACATGGCAGAAAGGTAGCAAGGAAGACACTGGAATATTTGCCTATTTTTCCCTTTTTTCCGGGGCAACTTTGAGGAGAAGTGGTAGAAAGGGCCACAGGACTTGGAACTCACATGTAATTCAGGTTTATCATAAATAATATACTATTATGCTTATATTATAACTAATACAATTAATCAATAATTGTAATAATTGCAAAATATTTGTATACATTATCTCATTTCATTCTCACAATTCTGTGTGAGCTAGATTACATATATACACACATATATGTATATGTACATGAATGCATATATAAAGACATATGTATGTGTATTTATATATATATAAAACACATATATAATGATCCCCATTTTGTAGATGATGTAATTGAATTTCAGAGAGGTTAAATTACTTATCCAAGGTCACACAGCACAATATGAACCCAAGTCTTTTGGCTCCAAATCCAATGCTCTTTCTACAGTGCAATGACCCACTGCTTCTCTTCCATAAAATAAAGATATTTTCATTCCCACCATCTTATGGGCCATAACCAGAAATTGCAGAATTAAAAGAATCTTGCCCAGGATGCTTAGCACTTATAGGCTAAATTGTTCTTTAAGCAAATTTGAGAGGTAGGCCAATCACATCATTTCTCTTAATTAGCAAACCAATTTTTCTCAGATCTGAGAAGTCCAAAAGTTAAAACTAGGATTCCAAGTTCTCTTTAAGCTCACTGTTCACACAAAAGGAGATAAAAAAGTATAACTGTAATGTGCCCTAAACTGAATATTTGCTTCAAATCCAACAGGGAAAAATGGAAGAGCAAGAGAGAGCATTAGCATTTAAGTAGCCTGTTAATGTCTGGAAACCAAAACAGTCACAGAACAGCAATAAAGTACCTCTTCAAATATTGCTGGAGGATGTCCATAAAGAGGATATAATGAAAAGGACTGCCCAAATGTGCAAGGATAATATAGTTAATGTATTACTTCTTTTATTATTTTATCATCTTTCATTAATTGCTGGCTTCATGCCGACAGGACTTGGTTCTACAGAAAGGGCTTTTAGTCAAATGTCCTAAATGAAACTAGCACTTAGAACCTGAGAACAAGGTTGAACCAAGGTTCACTTGACTTCACTAAATCTTGTAAGGGAGGGGAGGAAAAAGTAAGGGGGAGGGAATTCTGGATCAGATGATCATTGATTTAGAATTAGAAGAAACCTTAGAGGTCACTTAATTCAACCCCCTCATTTTACAGATAAGGGAACAGAGGTTGTGACCTGCCCAAGGTCATCCAGATAGTAAAGGATGGAACCAGGATTTGAACCCAGGACCTCTAACTCCAACTCAGGTACTCCTTTCCATAATCTTGTGAAAGTGTGATGTAACCCTAAGGCTATTAGAACTAACACCTCAAATTTGGAAACTTGATGGTGCAATTAATAAAGTATATAGGAAACGTCAAAAGTAACAGTTTGCTAGATGTGAGGCGAGAGGAATCACTTTTATGTAAAGGAATCAGAAAAGGATAATGGGCCATCTGAGCTGGACCATGAAGTCAACATAAAGATACTGGAGTGGGGCACACCCTTTCCACACATGGGGCATGGCAACAGAAGAGGGCAGGACAAGGGAATGGTCTGCAGTCCAAGATGGCTGGAGCTTAGACTAGAAGAGGGAATGCAAAGGCATAAGGCTGAAAAGTTAAATTGAGTAAGAGTTCAAGGAGCCTTGAGTACTGAACTAAGGGATCTGAACTTCCTTGGGAATTTCTCCACTCTGGGAGGCTAATGTTGCCAAATAGTTCTGATATGCTGAACCCCACAGTCTTGGCTTCTCATCAGTCATCTCACCTACTACCAAATTTAGGCTAACCTCTCCTACTTCCAGAAAGCTACTATAGTTCATGAATTGTATATAGAAACATAGGGATGACAAGGACAATTAAGGTAAGGAAAACTCCAAGTCTTTGTTGGAACATAAAAAGAAGAATTGAAGAGGTAAAGGATTCTGTATAAAAGTTGCCACCAATACGGGAGCATTCCCTGGAGCCTATGGGAGCTGGAGCAGAGGGCAGTGGTTCAGAACCAAGTCCGGCCTTGCTCCTCTGGGGTTCCTCCTTATGAGGTTAGTCTTATCTATTTTTCTAGTCCCTTCTTATTTATTCTCATAAAATCACACTGTCTTAGTTCAAATTCTTCCCCGCAGAACTTGGCTCATGTCTAGGACTTACAACAAAAGAAAAAAAAATTCCTCAGCTCCAATGCAAGCACCTAGGATAATATCACATTGGACTTTATTTAACTTTAAAAAAATGCAAAGATTCACACACAAGTCCATCAACAGTCAAGATAGTTTTTCTCTTCCTGGTGAGTCTTGCCTCACCAAGAGACCTAAACAGTCCCTCTGCTCCATGGAAATGTAATGACTATGAATCAGTCACTCTTAATGCCATACAAGTGGGAAAGACCTAGGGCAAGACAAGGAATCTCAAACTTGTCCAGGACATTTTTTTAAGGAGACACTATCAGTGCTAGAACAAAATCTTCATAAGGAAAGAAACACGCATTTATTAAACCCTACAGTGTGCCCAGCAATATACCAAGGGCTCTAGAGATCTCGTTTGATTTTCACAACAATCTTAGGGAGTAGGTGCTCTTATTGTCCCCATTTTATAATTAAGGAAACTGAAGCAGACAGAAGTTGAGTGAGTTGACCAGAATCACATAGCTAATAAGTGTCTGAATTCAGATTTGAACTCAGGGCTTCCTTACTCTTGACCCAGTACTCTATCCACTGTGCCACCTAGCTGCCTCTTACTCATTAGCCAGCAAATGAGAGCTATTACACTTTGCATAAAGAAATACCATCAGTGTTTTGCCCAGGCTATACTACGTGTCTAGACAGATAGACAGACAGACATATAGGTGTGTGTAGGTATATATTTGTACACATATATACACATGTACTTATACATCTATAGATATATAGCATATAGACATATATAGTATATAGACCAGACTAGAGTAAGTCTAGATGGACTTATAGAACATATATATTTATATTGACATATAAACATATAGTATGTAGATATTTATACTATATGTACATATATCTATACATGCCTATAGATACAAGGAGAGATTATATACATATATAGTATTAAGACATGAGGTATCACATATATACCTATATATATGTATAATGTGTAGCTATATATGGTATATATGCATGCAGGTATATGGGTACATAATATATAGGCATGGGCATAGCATATCTACACATCTACACATACATATATGTGTATATTATACACAAATAGTATCTAGACATAGGGTATAGCATATATACATTTATTCACTATCCCCAGTACAGATCTAAAAGATGCCTGGGCAAACCCATTTCATATTTTTGCCCTGATTTCTCTTCCAAACTAGATTGACTTTGGGAAATTTCAAAGTTCTTATAATGACCCCAAGCCTCTCCATCTTTTTAATATCACCAGTCTTTTCATGATATTGTATGAATGCAAGGCGTGGAACACTGATGGCTCCAAAGAATTAAAATTGAAGATGGCCTAGATGGTGATCAAGGGTGGAGGCAAGCTTTGACAATTACAGTTGGAATTAAGTAGAAGTAGTTTTTTTATAAAGGTCAGAAATATATACTCAAAAAGTAATGTGAACTAATCAGATGGTGAAAATGATGGATAAACAATACCCTAAGTGTTCCATTGGTATCCTCTCATTATCAAGAGAAAACAAGCTTGACCCTTCCCCTTGATAATGTTGAGCAGGTATTCCCAATATTCAAATACTGGCTGTGTGCCCCTCAGCAAGTAGCTTAACCTCTCACTGCTCTGGGGCAACTCTCTAAGAATATAATAAGTAGCAGAGAAGGTGCTAAACCCATAATAGCCTTTATAGAATAGAATAAAATTCTATTTTATTAGAATTTTATATGAATACAATTTCTATAAGCCTATAGAATAAATATGAGCTTAATGTACTTATTAAAGGGCTTTGTAATGTTATTGTTGTTCAGTCGTGTCTGACACTTCATGACCTAATTTGGGGTATTCTTGGCAAAGACACTGGAATGGTTTGCCGTTTGCTTCTCTAGTTCATTTTACAGATAAGGAACTGAGATAAACAGGTTCAAGTGACTAGTCCAGGATCACACAGCTAGTGTCTGAGGCCAGATTTGAACTCAGGAAGATAAATCTTCCTGACTCCAGGCCCAGCATTCTATCCACTGAGTCACCTAGCTGTCCTACTGACCTAACTCTCCAATTATATTTATGACTGTTCCCCTGCTTGAACACTTGTTCTGGCGAACTGTCCTACTCCATGTGCCTCAGATATGCCAACCATATAGTTCCTGCCTTCAATGTTATTTATACTCTAGTAGAGAGAAACAATATTTACACAGATAAGTAAATATACAGTAATTTGAGGAGAGAAAGAAAGAGAACCAACACCGGGGAGATCAGGGAAGGCCTCTTGGAAGAGGTAGCACCTGAGCTCAGCTTTAAAGAAAGCCAAGGATTCTAAGACATGATGGGGAAGGAATGTGCTTGAGCCATTGGAGGATGGTCCGTTTGAATATATGAAGGCAAGGGATAGAGTGTTGAGTTAACATAACAGCCAGAAATGTAATTTGGCTGTAAAACACAGTTTGTAGGAAGGCTGGAAAATTAGGTAGTTATAGAGGCCTTCCACATCAGGCTGAGGGGCTGCCATTTATTTTATTTTATTTTAAATTTTATTTTATTAAATTTGTTTATCTACTTTTAGTTTGCAACATTCAGTTCCATAATCCCTTGAGTTCCAAATTTTCTCCCCCTTCCTATTCTCCTCTCCCTGCCCCCCATGGTGGCATGCAATCCAACATAGGCTCTAAAAATACCTTCCCATTAAGAATTAGTCAGATTGTAAAGAAGAATTATAACCAATGAAGTGAACAACAAGAAAGAAGGAATGAAACAAAACCAAACACAAATGAGAAAGCAAGTAGTTTGCTTCAATCTGCATTCAAACTCCGTAGTTCTTTTCTCTGGATGTGGATATCCTTTCCGTCATGAATCTTTTGGAGTTGTCCTATAAATCTGCATTGCTGAGAGGAGCCCAGTCTATCAAAATTAGTCGTCACAGATGGGGCTGCCATTTTAAAAGAAATAGGGATGCACTGAAGCTCTTTGAGGAGGAGGGATGCACTGAAGCTCTTTGAGGAGGAGGGTGACATGGTCAGATCTGTACCAGAGGAAAACTATTTGGGCAGCTATGTAGGAAGTGGAGAGGGGCAGCCCTAGAACCAGATCAGGTAGAGGCTATGACAGAGCTGCAACTGGAATGGAACAGATGGGGGTTTGCAGCCAGGGTTTTGCCATGAAGAAGTAAGTATGCTTACAGTAGTCTGTTTCCTGTCTCAAATGAGAAAATATCTATAAAAAGTGCTGGGAAAACAGTAGGCAATATATAAATGCTTATTCCCTTCTTCCCCTATAGTGATGCTATCTATCCCCATACTTCCTCTCAGACCAGTTAATAATAATAACAATAGCTAGCATTTACATAGCACCTAAGATGTGCTGGACACTATACTAAGCATTTTGGAAATAGTGTTCCATTTGATCCTCATGTCAGCCCTGTGAGGAAGGTGTTATTTATTAGGATCCCCATTTTATGGTAGATGAAACTGAGGCAAACAGGTTAAGTGACTTACCCAGGATCATACAGCTAGTAAGTGTCTAAGTGGGCCTTTCAGCCTCCAGACAGAGTGGCTCCATTGAGCCTTCTGGCTGCCCCATCAATCATCCAGAAGCATGAAATGCAATCAAAATCCCCTACTGCAAATCCCAGAGTCCCATCACTGTAGCTTCTGTTTCCCAGGGTCCTTTCTAACCCAGCTCTCTTAGGGTATAGACAGGGAGTTTCTGTGTGATACTGCTTCCCCCTCACTACTGCACTCATGGTTGGGCTGTGTCTACAGGCTATTATTAAAGTCTTTCCTCTCTCTTCCCTCACCTCCAACTGAATTTATTCCAGGTGCATGTTCTTCTAGTTACAGTTCTAGGCTGTTATAGCAATTCCAGGGAGAATTGCTTATCCAGGTGATAAGAGCCAAAGCTAAGTCTTTCAAGGTTATTTGTCTTTACAATATTATTGTTATTGTATAAATTGTTTTCTTCATTCTGTTCACTTCACTCTGCATTAGTTCATATAATACTTCCCAAGTTTCTCTGGTCATTTAAGAAATTCATCACTTCTTATAGCATAATAGTATTCCATCACATTCAAGTACCATAAATTGTCCAGCTACTCCCCTCTTGCTGCACATACCCTCAGATTCCAATTCTTTCCCACCACAAAAAGAGCCGCTATAAGTATTTTTGTACATAGGGGCCCTTTTGTTCTTTCTTCTATCTCTTTGAGCTGATGCCATCATTTTGCTGATAAAGAAACTGAAAGCCAGAGGAGTTAAATGACTTCTCCAAAAGCAAACAGGGAGTCAGTGTTATCTTCTAACTTCATATCCAGTATTCATTTTTCTTTCTTTCTTTTTTTTCTTTTTGGAGGGCAATTGGGGTTAAGTAACTTGCCCAAGGTCACATGGCTAGGTTTTTATTTGTGTGTGCGTTAAGTGTCTGAGGTCGGATCCGAACTCAGGTCCTTCTGACTCCAGGGCCGACACTCTACTCACTGCGCCACGTAGCTGCCCCCCAGTTTTCATTTTTCAAAAAAAAATTTATATATTTAATTAAACATCTCCCAATTAAATAGAAAAAATTTTAACAATCACTTTTTAAAATTTTGAGTTCTAAATTTTCTCCCTCCCATCTGCCTCTCCCTGAGAAGATAAGCAATTTGATTTCAATTGTACATGTGAGATTATGCAAAACATATCTCTATAGTAGCCATGTTACAAAGGAAAGCATAAATAAAATAAAACAATAAATGTAAAGCAACATTTTTAAAGTATGTTTCAATCTGTACTCAGAGTTCATCCATTCTATCTCTGGAGGTGAGGTGGAAAGCATTTTTCATCATGGGTCCTTTGTACTGACTTGATCAAAGCAGTTAAGTCTTTGGTAGTTGATCATTCTTACAATATTACTATTACTGTGTACAATATTTTCCTGATTCTGCTCACTTCACTCTGCATCTGTTCATGTAAATCTTCCTAGGTTTTTCTGAAACCATCCCCTTCATCATTTCTTTTAGCACAACAGTATTCTACTACATTCATATACCACAATTTGTTCAGTCATTCCCCAACTGATGAGCATTCCCTCCATTTCCAATTCTTTTCCACCACAAAAAGAGTTGCTATAAATATTTTTGTACAAATAGGTCCTTTCCTCTTTTCTTTGATCCCTTTGGAATACAGACCTAGTAGAGGTACTGCTAAGTAAAAAGGTATGCACAATTTTATAGCCCTTTGGGCATAGTTACATATTGTTCTCCAGAATGGTTGGACTAGTTCACAACTTCACCAACAATGCATTAAAGTCCCAATTTTTCCACATTCCCTCCAGCATTTGTCATTTTCCTTTTCTTTCCTGTTAGCCAATCTGATAGGTGCAAATTGGTCAAATCCAGTGTTCTCCCTGCAGCATGTTCTTTCCCGGGTCAGTTTGCAGGGACCCATAATACACATAGATTCAGTTCTCAGCACCTGCTAGATTGTTCTGATTTGTTCTGACCTGTTATCTGTTATCATGGAATGAACCCCACAGAAACTCTTGTGAGGATTGAAGTTCCAGGGACTAAATAGGCAACCAACCCAGAAATCCTGAAGGATAGGAAGTTCTGTAGCTCTTTACATATCTTGTGTTCTTCCCACAAAACACTTCATACTCCAGCTTTATCCCTCATACCTAGAATGTTCTCCATCTTCAACAGCTCCTGGGTTCCCTGGCTAAAGATCAGCTTAAAGCCCACCTTGTGCATCAGGTCTTCCTCATTCTTTTTTTGCCCTACTCCCTCCCCTCTAAAATAATATTCCATCTAAACTGTATTTATCTTATCTAGTTTCAGTTATTTGCACATGGTCTCCTTCATTAGAATTTAGGCTCCTTGAGAGCAGGGACTGAGTTTTTGCCTCTTTTTGTATCCCTCATCAGCACAGAGCTTGGCATATAGTAATTGATTAATAAATACCTGTTGACTGACTAAAGTATGTGCTTAGTAAACAAGGGATATTTATAGAGTACTATCAGAAACCTCTAAGGCTCCATAAAACATTGTGTTAGCATCCATTATTAACCTTAACTAGTCAGAATTCATGTCTGGATGAGCAAGCTACTCATTTTGTTGAAGTTAAATCACTCCTATGATTTTGGTTCATGTTGAGAAAGTACAAAAGGCAATGGATGACAAATTCATTAGGGCTTCTGCCAGCCACCTATTTTTTTTTTCTCCACAGGTATAAATTCCACTCATTCAGATTCAGATTATAAGAACAATAATACATCCATCTGTTTTTCAGTGAACAGAGAGTGAGGTGACTGGTCTTTCTGACATGTTTGCTTTGGAGGTAGAAGTAAGGGTCAGGAGTAGTGTTAGAATATTTAACTAATTCTAGTGAACCTGATCACATCCAACCAATGACTTCTGGAATCTAGGAAGAATATGGCCAAATAATCTCATTAACTCACTACCAACAAACAGATCAACAGTAACCCATCAGGAAACCCCAGTCCTTAGTCATCACCCCTGGGGCTTCTTCTGAGGATGAGACTGTGTTCCATTTACATTAACTGAGGTGAGACTGGAGTTCAAGAAGGACTCATCTTAAGAATCTGTCAGGATCTTAGACATGAAGCAAAACTACTTTTAAAGTTGCTTGTTAACTCATGACCCAGAAACCTAAGGGTTTTTTTTTTTTTAAGATTCAATTTATGAAGTTAGAAACTGGGCCATTCTCATTTGTTTGTAAGACGTTGATAGCAGACAGTTAATCACTAGGGGGTAAATGGAAAAAATCATTTCTGTTCATTTGCAAATGGAAATCAAATGAGGCTGAGGTTAAATGCATCAGCATTTTCACTTCCAAGTGAAAGGTTTTCAGAAAGACAACTGCCCTTGGCCAGCTTGGAGTGCACATGTCCATCCATTTGAATTTGGCGTTTGGATCGTCCCATTTATTTTGGTAAAGCTAAGGACATTCTCATGCTCCCATGATTCCTTCCTGGCCCACAAGACAGGAATATTTGGTTTGGAGGGTCTGAAGCATTTTTCAGATGCTGTGGATTCATGTGCAGAGACAAACAGACATTTCCCTCTCTTTATTACTGTGTGCAAACTGCAGAGATCACCTCACTTGCTGAGCCTTGAGCAAATTATGCTGAAATCCTTCCAAGAGTTGAAATGATATGTTTATAAATTCTCCTTTTTGAACTGTTGGCCCCAGAAAAGTTTATTAATATAAAACATTTCAGTGTTTGTCTTTTTTTAAAAATTGGAAATGTCTTCTATTTACCAAGGAAGGAGAATAGAAGCAGTTGGTAATGCGGGATCTACATGCTGGGTTTTATGTCGCCAGAACGAGTATGCATCAAATCCTGAAGCAACAGCCCCTTGTCTTAGGAGTGTAATCAATTTCTCTCAGTGCTATTGGCTTCATTATGGTGATTTATGGTTATTTTAATGTACACAGCCTTCTTAAACAACTTAGAGTTGATTGTTCTGGAACTAGACTCCAGGCCAGGCTAACACTCTGGAGGGTTGCCATTGTTCAAGTAAAGTTACTGGTATCCCTGAGGAGGTAAACAACCTTGGATCCAAGGTTTGGGGTTATTCCATGATGGGACAATCATTGAATTCATTGCAATGCATTATTGCAATTCATTGTATTGAATTAATTTGGGAGCATCTTATAATGTGGAGGTGGGACAGTTGTAATAAGCCTCCTATGGCTCCCAGAACAGAACAATTGTGCATAGATCAACAGAGAAGTAATTTTGCACCTTATCCGTGTTATGCTATCTCTACAAATCTTAGGGAAGAGGATTCTCTTTTGGGAAAGAATAAAGTATCTGCAATTCAGAATTCTTATCCCAAAAGGCTACACAGAAATACACAATAAGCAGATATGTCATTATTTACTGACAATCAACCTAGATAAGTTACCTCATCAAACTTTTTCTCAATGACAAGATGGTGGTATTTTTATACTTATCTGGATAATTACTTCAACTCTTTAGTAACTTGGTCTATGAAGGTAGACTAAATGAAGAAGTATAATAATAATAATAATAGCAACTCAAATTTTCATAATATATTCTATTCTACAAAGCACTTTTTTTTCTTTTTGGAGGGCAATTGGGGTTAAGTGGCTTGCCCAAGGTCACATGGCTAGTTTTTGTGTTAAGTGTCTGAGGCCAGATTTAAACACAGGTCTTTCTGACTCCAGAGCCGGTGCTCTGTTCACTGTGCCACCTAGCCACCCCCAAAGCACTTTCTTTATACCAGGGCTAGGAGGTAGGTAGCTCAAGCATCCTTACCACCATTTTAGGCAGGAGGAAATTAAGAGTCGGGGAATTTGAGTGATTTGCTCAAGGTCACAGAGCTGGCAAAAGTGAGATCAGGTTTTGGACCAGGATCTCTTGCTTCCAATGCTATTTCCACAATACCATGAAGCTTCTCAATTTCTTGGGGTCCCCATTTCCCTGCCTTGAGGTGAGTTAGTAAATATGATCAGTGAATGGAAGAAAATGTTCAGAGAGACTTATGAGAGAGTTGAGGTTTTAGGGATTACTTAGGTAATACCTTGATGTGATTATACAAGATCACAAAGTGCCTTAGAGGTGTTTTATGCTTGTTTGTTTTTGGTTTTTGAGGTTGTGTGTGTGTGTGTGAGTGTGTTTGTGTGTGTGTGTGTGTGTGTGTTTTGTTTTGGTGGGGAAAGAAAGGTGTTCAAGTAAAGGAAAGGTCATTCCAAAAGAAATTCATTTGTTAAATGGAAATGACCACACTAAGAATTGTGTCTACAGAGGTGATTTAAAAAAATTCTTTGCCTGGATTATAATCTTTCTCAAGACCCCAACTCCTATCCTTAAATAGATAAATAGATACATAGATATACTTCCTCAAATATCCTTACTTCCCAATTCCTCAATATACACACCAGTTCCCATGACCTACTATATCCATTCCACTTCAACTACACACAGAGATGATCATACCCTTGATTATACCATTTCCCCACAATTGTTCTATTACAATGCTGGGCCTTCTCTCTCTCTCTCTCTCTCTCTCTCTCTCTCTCTCTCTCTCTCTCTTGCTTTTTGGACGGGGGAAGGCAGGGCAATTGGGGTTAAGTGACTTGCCCAAGGTCACACAGCTAATAAGTGTTAAGTGTCTGAGGCTGAATTTGAACTCAGGTCCTCCTGATTCCAGGGTCAGTGCTCTATTCACTGTACCACCTAGTTGCCCCCTTCTCTCTCTTTCTAAGAGGGGTTCATAATCTGGGGTCCATTAAATAATATTTTAATAAGAAGTATTTTGATAATGACTTTAATATAACTGTTTTCTTTGTAATCATAAGTCTTTTATCTTATGCATTTAAAAATGTTATTTGGAGAAGGAGTCCTTAGGCTTCCCCAGACCACCCAAGGGCTTTATGATAACATTAATGGGTTAAGTACCTCTGCTCTATTCTATCCTACTCATTAATCTCACCAGTTCCAGGGGTTCAGTTATCATCTCTATGAAAATAATTCCCATATCTACACATCCAGCCCTAACATCTCTCCTCAGCTCCAGTCTAGTGCCACCAACTTTTAGACAACTCAAACTGGACTGGATGTCTTATAGACAGGATGTGACAGTCCTGTAGACACATTAAACTTAATGTATGTATTCAAAGGAGAACTCATTATCTTTGCTTCCACCCCCAATCTCTTCCTCTTCTGAACTTTCCTCTTACTATAGAGGGCCATCCTCCCAATCATCCAGGCTCTCTAGTGGGATGTCAGTCTTATTCGTGACTTGTCTCTCATATTCACTCCACATTTCCAATCTGTTGCCAAGGCCTGTTGATTTTACCTTCACAGCATCTCTCATATGGCTCTTTTTCTCTCCACTCAAACAGCCACCAACTTCATCACCTCTTACCTGGACTGCTACAGCAGCATTCCAACTGGTCCTCTCACCTCAAGTCTTCCTGTACTCTATGCCATCCTCCACTCAGCTGCCAATTTCTGACATTCAGAAAATTTATTTCACTCCCTTCCTACCCCCTCAATAAACTTCAGTCATTCCCAATTACCTCCATGACAAAATGTAAAATGCTCTGTTTGGGCATTTAAAACTCTTTACAAACTGGCCTCTTCCAATTTCTTCAGTCTCCTTATACTTCCATTCAATCTACTCCAAATATTTGCTATTTCTCCCACATGTGACTCCATTTCCTAATGATATCTTTTCATGGGCTGCCCCCCATGTATGGAATGACCTCCTTCCTTTTCTCTCCTCACTTTCGAGGCCCATCTTCCCTGGCTTCTTTCAAGACAGCTTAAATCCTGCCTTCTGTAATAGCCCTTTCCCAATCCTGCTGTTCTTTCCCCACCAACTGATGTTAACTCTCATTTACATTGTATATCTCTTGTATGCACAATTTTTTGCATGTTTTCTTTCCCATTAAAGTATCAGCGCCTTTAGCTCAGGGATCATATTTTTACCTTTCTTTGTATATCTAGTGTTTAGCACAATTCCTGGCACATTTTTGTTGTTCAGTTGTTTTTCAGTCATGTCCAACTCTTCTTGACTCCATTTGGTGTTTTCTTGTCAGAGATAACTGGAATAATTTGCCATTTCCTTCTCCAGTTCATTTTTCAGAGAAGGAAACAGGCAAACAGAGGTGAGTGACTTGCCCAGGATCATAAGTGTCTGAGGTCAGATTTAAACTCAGGAAATCTTCCTGACTCCAGGGCAGGCACTCTATCTCCCTAGCTGCCCCTATCCTGGAACATTTAATAAATGCTTATTTTACTAACTGGTCTCAGAGCAAGGAAAGCCTAGGTTAAAATCCCACATGTGACACAGACCATCTCTAGGAAAGTCCCTTAAGCTCTCAATACTCTAGGCAAATCTCTAAGACTATCAATGGCAGAGAAGATATCCTCTCAAAGAGAGTTTATACCAGTGAAACCTCAGGTTCAGTATCTATCCCTTATTTATCACATGCTAAGTTTGCCAGGTGGTGAAGACACAAAGAAGTGTGAAACGTTATTGTTCCTCTTATGGAACTTGCAGTGTAGTAGGAAGGAGAAGATAGTAGTTTTCTACTATATGGTGAATCTGTGATCAGAAGAGCATGGGCCCATCAAACAAATGCTTTCACTTTTAGACACTCTAATTGCTTTGTTTTGTTTTTCAAAATAAGGTTTATTGACACTTTTGGTTTTTGCTTCACAGTCATTTCTGGGTATACCACCCCTCCTCAATGGAACACTCCTTCAGAACAAGACAAATATATGAGTAAAAACAACCTAAACCATGACTGAGTCTGACAATGTGGACAACATTCTGCTCTTTTGTTTGCCCTTATGTTTCATGTTCTGTCCTCTGGAACTATTACTGGTTTTTAAAATTACTTATGAGTAAGCTTTCTTTATAGTGGTCTTTTAAGTTGCATTTTTGTAATCTTGTATATTTTCTTCTGGTTCTACTCATCTCACTCTATAACAATTCATACAATCTTCCCACATTTCTGATTCCCTTACAGTCATCATTTCCTATTGTACAATATTTCACTACATTCATATACCAAAGTTGTTTACCCAATGCTTGTTAAAATAAATAATAAATCCTTGTTAAGAAAAAAATTCTATTGTTAGAATAATCTGCTCATTATAAAGCTATGTCACTTTTTAGTGATCACTATTTCCCTTTCAAAATGACTATAAACCATCCCTTTAATAATGTGTTCCATAATTTTGCCAATAGAAGTCAAGCTCTCCATGGTTTACAGATTCCACCTTCTTCCCATTTTTAAAAATCCCAGCTACTATTTATCCTTCTTCTGTCCGTTAGTGCCTCTCCCATCCTCCAAGATCTCCCTACTGACAACAATTCAGCAGATAGGTCAGTTCTTTCAAAAGCCTAGAATGTGATTGGTACAGGATTAGTGACCCAAACTTCCTGAGGGTTTGCTGATCTTCTGCTCCAATACCATTACCCATTTTTGTTCTATCCTTCCCAGTCCAATGATCATTCTCCTTAGAAGAGAAAAGAGAAGCAAATTAAGTGCTTCTCCTTGTCACTTGTTAGCATCATCCCATCCACCCCAAGCAGTATTTCTATCCTTCCTTCATTCTTTCACTTGTCCGCAACAAAGGTTTTGTTTTTTTTTTTTTTTTAAAACCTCTGTGTAGTTCTGGATAACCATTTCCAGCCTCAACTCATAATGAGTCCTAGCCTTATCTTACTCCAGTAGGACTTTGCTACTCTTTTCATATTCATTTTCTATCGCTGTCCTTCTTCTACACCAATTCTTTTTTTTTTTTTAATTTTTAAAGCAATTGGGGTTAAGTAACTTGCTCAAGGTTACACGGCTAGTCATTATTTATGTGTGGGTGCTCATTTTCTGAGGCCGGATCTGATCTCGGGTCATCCCAACTCCGAGGCCGACGCTCTTACTCACTGCGCCACCTAGCCGCCCCTTTAGGGCAATTGGGGTTAAGTAACTTGCCCAAGGTTACACGGCTAGGTTTTTGTTTGTGTGGATTAAGTGTCAGAGGCCGGCTCCGAACTCAGGTCCTTCTGATTCCAGGGCCGACGCTCTATTCACTGCGCCACCTAGCCGCCCCCTACACCAATTCTTAATTTGGGATCAATGAATTTGGGTTTAAAAAAATACTCTGATAACTGTATTTCAACATAATTAGTTTCCTTTGTAATCTTATGTACTTTATTTTATAAATTTAAAAACATTAGACTGAGAAGGAGTCTATAGGCTTTACCAGACTACCAAAGGAGTCTTTACGGGAGTTTGTTGGTAACTGTTTAACAGCCGGCTCAATGGGGAAAAAAAAGTATGCATAACACTCAAGTCCAATCTGTACTATTAGTGTTTTTTTTCCATCATTTTCTTAAGTCTAGACAATGAATGAAATAATAAATCAAGCCCCGACTTGTAGTGTTTGCTCATTTCAGAGGTATAAATATTCACAATCAGAATTTAACAATTGACTCTCCCTAGTTGGGATGAGCTGGTTCTAGCATACTCTGGGTCCAGACCACAAAAAAGGTTGTGAACTCTTATTCTATATACATCTTTTAAATTCAGTTGATGAGTTCCCTGTGCCTTTTTCCTTAAACAATTTTGTCTGGATTAATCATGGTGCCATTTCTGAGAACTGCTTTTTATTCTTCAACTGATTTTCCACCCGAATAACCTTAGGCCGCTAGATACTACCTTTCCTTCTTTTAACCCTCTGAAACCCATTGTCCACAAATCTTGAATGCATAAAGAATATAATCAACTTTCCTCTTTCTCATCAAGGAAAAGCAGCATGATAGTAGAAAGAAGTGGATTGAGAGTCAGAGGACCTGAGTTCAAAACCTTCTTCTGCCACTTAATATTTATGTAACCCTCAGAACTTTCAGTAAGCCTATCAAGATGGCCCACGGATTGGCAGTCACTAGGTTAAAAAGTGAAGAATAACTGAGCCAGATGTTCTCTGTGCATGTGTAACTCCTTTGAGAGTAGGTTAGGCACCTCTGAAAGCTTCATTCATTCTCTCAGACCACTAGGGGACCATTTAGTAAATTACCATTTAGTGAATTAATTATCTTAGTGGATTGCAAGAGTTAATTGAACCTAACATTTCTAGGGAGTTGTTTGTATACACAGAGAAATCTTGCTCATTAATTATTATCCTTAATTAATAATGTCATTCTTTATAGAGAAGGCATTACATAGATTACCAGAATTAGAAGGAATGTCAGAGATCATCTAATCCAATACCCTCATTTTACAGAGGAGGAAACTGAGGCTTAGAGAAGTTAAGTCACTTGCCCAAGGTCACAAAACTTGCAAACCCAAATCTCTACCTCTTCAGCTCTTTCCAGCTCTTTACCACACAATCTCACCATCATTAAAGGTCTATAGGCTATAGACCTAAAGCCAAAAGACAGGTCAGAGGCTTCTAGTCCAGCTCCCTCACTTTACAGAAGAGGAAAATGAGATCATACCTTTTACCATACTTGCCCTTGATTATACAGGTACTATCAGAGATAGGACTTAAACTGAGGTCCTCTGATTCCAGAGCCAAGAGCATACACTTTGAGTTATTTCCTATAGAATGCAATCTCCTTGAAGATAGGGCCGATTTCATTTTTGTCTTTGTATCTCCAGCACTTAGCACACTGTCTGGCGCATAGTAAGTAGATGCTTAACAAATGTTTACTGGATCATTGATTGCTTTCTTTAGAAGAATCACATGGGTAGAATTGTGGGATTGGAAGGGACCCCAGCTTTTATCTATTCCTACTTATACCTGGAAAAAATTCCTCAGACAGCATACCCAACATATGGTCATCCAAGTTTTGCATGAAGACCTCAAAGAGGGGGAGCCACCTCCCATGGCTATCATGGCTATCATGGCTATCTACTTTTACACAGCAGCAATAGTTAGGAAATTTTTCCTGACATCAAGTCTAAATTTGTTCATTTTTAACTTCTACTGATGTCTCCTCATTCTTACTCCTGGGGTCAAACAGAAAAAACAAAATCTAATTCTTCATTACCCTCCAGATGCTTGAGGACAGCTCCCACATCCAGTCCAAGGCTAGAAGCTACATTATTCCATCCATGTGCATGCTTGCCTGCTCTCTCAACCTCACTGGCTCCATGACTTGTGACCAAGAGCACATGTAAGACAGTAAGAAAGGTCATGGTCTTGGAAAAGAGAGAAGTTAATTAGTCTTCATGGAAAAAGAAACCATGACCCCAATGGCCTCATTAGAGTAGAACTTTAACAAACTAAACTAATTAGACTCAGATGACTTTGAAAAACTCAGAGATATGATGTTATGTTCAATACCATGACATTTCAATTCACTCAAACCACTGGATGCTGAGATTTACTCATGATGGTTACATACACTGAGGGCTATGCCTACAATTTACCCAAATCTATCAGCATTCTTTTGTATATGGGGAAATAACTCTGTCCCTCAGGTTTACCTTCCATTCAATGGCACAAAGCTGAAGGTCATGATTTAATATTATTCTGTGAGTTAGAAATCCAAGTACAAAACTGAAGATTTTGATTAGTAGTAGATTAGTAGTTGTAACAGTAGTATTTTGCATTTGAATTTATAGTTTTCAAAGCCCTTTCACATTCATGATCTCATCCGAACTTTACTACTTTGTGAGGGGTGATGGTATTATTATTCCCAACTTAAAGGCAGCACAAGAGAGCTCTGATCTTGGAGTCAGGAAGACCTCAGGTCAAACCCTGCCTCAGACACTAAATATACGTGTGCTCAAGTCATGTCTTTCAACCTCTGTTTCCTCAACTATCTTTCTATCTATTGATCTGTCTGTCTGTCTGTCTATCTATCTATATCCATTCTATCCATCATCTATCTATCCATCATCTATCTATCCATCATCTATCTATCTATCTATCTATCTATCTATCTATCTATCTATCTATCTATCTACCTACTTATTAACCAGCACTGTGACCTTGACAATAGATGGTCTTTGTCCACTTGGCTTTTCCTATATAGATTGTTAGGCCAGACTCTTGAATTAGTAACATGTATAACTTTTAATATTGTAGGACAAATATTCTATTCAATTTTAAATTATATTTTTGGAAATCAATGTAACACAGTGGGAAAAATATACTGTACTCAGGTCAGAAAACCTGGGTTTGAGGATGGATTATGACACTTACTATATGACCTTGACAAGGTCACGACATCTCTGACCCTCAGTTTCCTCATCTGCAAAAAAGAGATGATAATTCTGCTCTCTCTACATTACAGAGTCATTGTTAGGCAAGCCTTTAGGAAAATGATATATAAATGGAGGCTAATATCATATGAGCAGTCTTGTTCTCTAAATGTTTCTCTTGGAATGGTTGCTACTCTCAATTCAACTTTAGGCCTGTTTTCTCATTTATATTTAAACATAAATATTTTTGCACCACAATCTTGCCCTTTCTCTGAGACATTTGAGTCCTCACTTGGCAAGGAAGAGATGGGTGAGGGGAAGCTCAGTGCAAACCTGATGCTGAAAGTGCCTGTGAAAACTGGGTAAATAAAGGTGGTAGAGAAGAAGTTAAGGGGAGCCTAGAAAAGTGAGTCTCAAGGTCTTCTGCAAAGTGGGCTACAAGAAGCAGCTGGATTTCCATTCACAAGTATGGTGCACTAACAAAGTGCAAAGCACTGGTCTTGGGGACCACGAGTGTTAAGTTTAAATAAGATGGTCCCAGCTCTCATGGAGCTATAGTCTAATACAAAGGCAGATAATTATAATAAATTAGATATATTTCAATATACAAATATATGTGTAGATTTAGAAATGCATAAAACTACAGCTAAAGATGGGGATAGGAGCTGAATTTGTGATTTCCCAGGTATAAGGAACTTCCTGATAAGGAAACTCTCTCTTCCAATGCTGATCTGCACCTTCCTCATTCTGGGTGTCTTCCTTCGCTGTTTGCCACTAATGACTAGCACCCCACTTCCATTTAACCAATTAGGATCATTTAACTTTTACTAAAGGATATTTACTTCTAAGATATGGCAAGAACATAAGTATAAACATTTCTCTTCAACACTTCAGGGGCATACTTTCCTCAGTCTCTGGAAAGAGTGGGCTCAGACTTGACAGATTTTTCTTTAGATAGCCTTGGCCCCACATTTATGTACAGCAACAGTTCAGTTTCCACCAGCAGTAAGAGAAGGATAATATCATTCATATCCATCTTGGTTTGGCACTCATGGAGCATTGGAATATCTCAGTTACCCTTATTGGATGCTCAAAAAGTACTCATGGTGCATATGGAATCATAGGATATCAGAACCAATAAAGACCATCTAAATCCAACCTGTTCTTGTTTTGCAGAACTGAGTCAAAAAGATGTTAAATGACTTTCTTGAGGCTACAAAGTTGATGCATGGAGCATTCAGGGCCAGCCTGCTTCCTAAGGCAGACTTGGGAGGAAGACATCTGGTGGAGAAAGCAGGCACAATATTGCACGACTCATTCATCCAGTGATGGGTTTATCTTACCCTGGACCCAGAGGTTGCTTCAAAGCCTCCCCAGTAGCTGTATCCTTTGTCTCTACTTTCTCTTTGTGATGGGACACCTTTGTTAGGGCAGGGCCCAGCTGCAATACACATCTCCGCTGGGGCTGACAGATATTAATCAACAGAATGCAGTGATAAACAGCTCCACCTGACATGTCATCAGTTTTAATACCACTAGTTTATGGCTCTCTGTAAGTGCTGTTTTTCTTTTCACCATCCAGGCGATGGTGAGGTCGAATTTCCCAAGAAGGAAGGAAAAAACACTGCGGCTGTGAGGAAGGACAGTTGGGGAGAGGCTGTTCTGACACACAAGCAGCATCTGCTGGCCAAGCCTGGACACCCAACCGCCCCGGACCCAGGAGTAGATGAGGGGATGCCCTGTTAGCAGACATCCAGCCTTCTTTTGGAAGCTGACCCCTGATCCTTTTCAGCCATTTGTATTTTGATGTAACCCAAAGCCAACTTTTTTATTTTTACTTTTGTCTAAAAATGTTTGACAATACTCTAATGAAAAATATGGGGGGAAATGAATGGGAAATTTTCAGAAAAAAATTGGGAAAGTGTTTAAATAATTTATTTTAAATTACCTTGGGAGCTCAGGAAAAAGTATAATTTTATGGCTCACTATGATTAAGTGCAACTGAAGGAAATATAAAAGAAGCTAATTTTCAAAGATGGGATGGATGCACAATGCATTGTCAGGTGACTGAACTCAGCCTGACCATTAGTTGTACCTGCCCACTCTTGAAAGTAAGGGCAGCCCTGAAGGTTCCCATGCCTCCCAGAGGCAGTTAGGAGGTGCAGAGGATGGGCCAGGAATCAAAATGACCTCAATCAATGAGCAACCAATTAATAAACATATATTAAATGCCTACTATGTGCCTGGAGCTGTGCTAAGCACTGGAGTTCAATTCCAGTCTCAGATTCTAGCCATGTGACCTTGAGAAAGTCACTTAAACACTTCCTGCCTCAGTTTCCTTAAGTGTAAAGTGGGGGTAATAATAGCCCCTACCTCCCAGGGTTGTTGTGCATATCAAATGAGATAATATCCACAAAGCACTTAGCACAGTACTACCTATATAATAGGTAATAATAAATAACATATATAACAAATATAAATATAAATTATATATAGGGTATATTGACACAAAATTTTATCTACATTATATAATAAAAGCAAATAAATATATAAAAATATAAATTTAAAATTATATAATATTAAATAAATACATAAACAATAATTTTTTTTTCCTTTCTCCCTTCTTGTTAGTTCTTGGTCTCCATTGCTGGATCTCCAACCATATCTCCCCCGTGAAGGATGGTCCTAGCTTCTGCTCTCTCTCTACATACACTTCCTTGGAGATCTGATCTATTTCTGAGGGTACAATTATCATATCAGGATCTTGGATTTTGAATGGAAGAGATCTTGGAGATTATTTGGTCCAACAGACCTATTTGAAGGCTGAGGAATCTGAGGTCTCAAGAAATCGTGAACTGTCTGAAGTCAGACCTGACCAATGACAGGAGTAAGATTTGTGCCTAGAGGCTCTGACTTCAGTTCTTTCTACACTATACCATGCTGTCTCTGCCTATGCAGATGGCTTCTAAATCAATAGAATCAGCCCTCACCCCAAACTCTAATTATGCTTTGGAGACTGCTTCCTGGAAGTCTGATGGGCAACTTAAACAGCATGCCTCTCTTGAGCTCTAGTCCCATATCACAGCTGCCTATTATACATTTCCAATTGGATGTTGGCATCTCAAACAGCTAGGTGGCATAATGGATAGAACACTTGGGCTTGGAATTGAGAAGACTTACTAGCTATGTGACATGTGACAAGTCACTTAACCCTGTTTGCCTCAGTTTCCTCATCTGTAAAATGAGCTGGAGAAGGAAATGGCAAACCACTCCAGTATCTCTGCCAAGAAAACCCCAAGTGGAGTCATGAAGAGTCAGACACAACTGAAACAACACAATAAAAACAATCTCAATATGTCCAAAAGAAAACTAGGTATCTTTCCCTCATCCCAACTCACCCCGCTTCTTAATGTTGCAGGGATCTGTTGGAGAACATCCTAGGGAGCTAGACATGGACCCTAACTTATCTCTTTCTGTTGATACCACCATCATTCTTCCAGTCATGTCCATATCTGGTAAGTTGCCAACTTCATCAATTCAATCTCCACAATATTTCACATCTATCCACTTCATATACAAATACCAATCTGATTAAAATATTAAATATCTTATTACCTCTTGCCTGGATGATTGTGATAGTCTCCTAATTGGTCTCTGGAATGGTAATGAAATTTAAAGATCACTTTGCACTGGAAAGCTAAGAGGTACTTAGCATCTAGTTCAAATTAAGTCTCTGTTAAAGAAACAGAAGGTATGAACTCCTGTTGCTGATGTAACAAGAAGAGGCTGAAAAGGGAGGAGTAATACTGAATATAAGGAAAAGTCCCAGAGAGGGAGAGTTGGACTCCTTGGGATAAGTTTTGTGGAGGCAGAAACAGCTGCTGCTGAAGAGGAAAGACCCAGGCTGGAGAGAATGATTGTGATTTTGGGAACGTGGGTAAAGTGATTTTTATTCTGGGAACCAACTGGAGCTTTTTTCGGGGAGCTACCAGCTTCTCCTGGGAGCTGCCGAAGACTGAGGAAGCACACCTGTGATACTGGTACTTTGTATGAACCTGTTTGTGGCTTTGTTAAGCCTTGACTTCCTGAGAACAGAGACTGTGAAGGATTTAAGGTGGACTGGACACTGTGAGCTTCAGAGTGGAAAAGGAACAGCATGAAGAGCTGGACAAGGAAATGGAAGCTGACTGCCTTTGAACCCAGGTGACAGTTTGGTGAATCCAGATAGGAGCTGGGACCATGGAAGGGGATCCAGGGAATCTGAGAGACTACCCTGAGTCAAGCTGAAAGAAGACTTTACTTGGATACTGTGTAGTCTGAGAAGATTGTAACTTATTTGTGACTGAGGGGTGGATGGCCTGTGTATTTTACTCTACCCCTTAAGAGAGTGCTGAGTAGTGACTGTTATTGGAACTTAATTCGCCCCATGAGTGGAGAACTTTGACTATTGTATTTTGATGTAATTGAGATGATTGAATGATTGAGTTACTAAGTGATTGATTGACTAAATGATTTTACTTTGTTCAAAACTATGTGACCACTGTGGTGAAATCTATGTGGCCATTTTCTTGATAAACTGTTGTGAATGCTGAACCTTGATTTTCTTTTTTTTTTGCCTTTTGGAGGGCAGTTGGAGTTAAGTAACTTGCCCAAGGTCACACGGCTAGGTTTTTGTTTGTGTGTGCATTAAGTGTCTGAGGCTGGATCCGAACTCAGGTCCTTCTGACTCCAGGGCCAGCGCTCTATTCACTGCGCCACCTAGCCGCCCCGAACCTTGATTTTCTGTGAATGTTTTGCTCTGATTTGTTATTGAATAGAGTGTTCACTATACTGTGTAATCAGAACCTTGAAAAGCTGTTCACAGCAGCATTCTTCTGAAAAGCTGATCATGCTTGGCTTTACAGTCTCCCAGACTCCAACCTCTGCTTTCTTCAATCCATCCCCTAACATAACTGCCAAAGTGATATTCCTAAAGCATAGATATGATCATGGCACTCTCTTTCTTGATAAGCTCCACATGTGGCCTATTTCCTTTAGGATCAAATACAAAATCTTCTGTTTTAAGTGCATCAGTGCACTGTTGGAACTGTGAATTGTTGGTCCAGCTATTCTGGAAAGAAATTTTGAATGATTGCTCAAAAAGTTACTAAACTGTGCATACATTTTGACTCATTGGTACTGCTATGAGACCTAAACCCTAGAAAGGTCAAAGAAAGAAGAAAAGTAAAGTAAATAAAAATTTACCAGCTCTTTTATATAATGGCAAAGAACTGGAAACCAAGGAAGTGCTAATCAGTTGGGGAAAGGCTAAACAAATTATAGCATATGAATGCAATAGAATATTATTTTGCCATAAGAAATAATCAAGGGATGGTTTCAGAGAAACCTTGGAAAACTTATATGAACTGATGAAGAGTGAAGTAAGCAGAACTAAGAGAACAACTTAAGTTTATGGAGACAAGCAACTTTGAAAGACTTTAAGAACTCTGGTCAGCACAATGACCAACCATAATTCCAGAAAAGGAACCAGAATTACAATGACATCTTCCTCACCCCCATAGAGATGTGATGAGTACAAGATGCAGAATAGAACACATATTTTTGGGCTAAGGTGGGAATTTGTTTTGCTCAACTATGCACATTTTACAAAGATTTGTTTGTTTTTCCAATGGGAGGGATGTGGGAAGGAGAGAAAATAAATGCCTATTAATTTTTTAAAAGTAAAAACAAAAACACAGTTCTCTGTCATTTAGAATCCTTTACTATCTGACGCTAGCCTACCCTTCTAGGTTTGTTATATGTTACTCCCCTTCTAAAATTCACTGGGTCAATTAATTGACTTTGATGTCCTTCACACATTTTCTTGTCTCCATGATTTTGTACAACTTGTCCTTCGTGTCTGGAATGCCCTCCTTCCTTTGCTCAGTCTCTTGGAGTCTCTGTCCTCCCTCAAGCTTTAGGTCATACTACCTAAATGAGGCCTTTCCACATTCCTCCCAGGTGTTGATGCCTCCCATTATACCCAAACTGTCCTTATCATATATATTTTGCACATGCTTATATGTGTGCACATAAATGTTGTTTACCCCAACAGAATAGAAGCTCCTTGAGGACAGTTTCATTTTTTTCTTGTATCCTCAACAGCTAGCACAGTGCCTGATGCAGAGAAATGCTTGTTCCTTGAATGATTTACAGAATAGAACTCATTATCTTCTCCACTAAGCCTGCCCCTTCTCTAAACTTTCCTGTCTCAGAGAAGAATTGGCTGACTCAGGAGGTGATGAGTGCCTCATTCCTGGGAGTCATGATTTAGAGCCCAAAGATACCTCAGAGGTAACCTACTTCAACTCTTCCATTTTAGGAAAGTGAGGAAATCAGGAAATTGAGCCTCAGAGAGGTTAAGTGATTTGCTTGAGATCACACAGGTAATAAGTAGTAGAATTAAAATATGACCCCAGTTCCTCTAACTCCAAATCTAGGAATCTTTCCACTATACCAGTGGTCATCTGACCTCTATTTAAAATCTCACTGCCATTCTAAACAGCTCATTCTACTTTTAGACTCATAATTTTTTAGTTCTCTTTCTTTATATCAAGCTAAGCTCTCCCTCTCTGCAACTTCCTTTATTTGCTTTTACTTCTGTTCTCTAAGGTCAAACAGAAAAAGTTCAAACATTCCACAACATGAAAGCTATTGAGATGCCTGAGGGCAGCAGTCATAAACCTCCTAAAACCTACTCTGCTCTAAGCAAACTACCTCCAATTCGTCCTCGCATGATATCATCTCCAGTTCTTTAACCATCTTGCTCCTCCTCCCCTGGCCATGCTCCCAGTTCTTCTTAAAATATGATACCTAGAACTGAACACAATATTCCTAATATGGTCTGATCAGGCCAGGTTACAATGAACTGATGACCTACTCGTTCTGGACCTTATGCCTTTCTGTGCAGCCCAAGATTACATTAGCTTTCTTGTCTGTCATGTTTCACTGTTAACTCTCATTGACCTTACAGTCCACTAGGACCATCAGGTCTCTTTCTCATGAACTGTTGTTGACCTTTTCAGTCCCTTACAGCTTTGAGATTTTGTGACTCTAATATGCCCAGAATTAGGTTAAGTATAATAAAGGAAATGAGACATCCAAGTATAAACTGTGCTGTGACTGCACTAAGGAATGTTGGGGAAGAAGGGAGACTACTTCTGGGAACACCCAGGCCCAGGTAAAAAATCCCAGTCTCCCAGTTACTTACATTTTTAGATCCATCCTAACTGTTTCTGAAACTCCATTAGTATATAATTCCTGAATAAATTTCTGAGTAGAAAATAGTCACTCTCCTTGAGGCACTTATCTCTTAGGCAGATAAGATGAATACATCTAAAGCTTTCAGTTGGATGTACAGGGCAGTATATGCCCAAGGGCCTCAGTAAATAGTGGTTTCACTTTCACCACATCCACTGGCCTGACAAGTCAGGTCATTAAGTCAAATTGATTGGACTTGATTTCCCACCCCGCCCCTCCCAACCATGTTGTATGAATAAATTTAACTTTTTTTTCTTACTGAGTTGACCTTCTAATTCCATCCGGAAATAGGGGAGCATAGACTCAGCCTTCAGATGAGGAATATTGTTGGTGGAAATTCAGGTTTCAGTACCTATTAGTGTCTACTTGGTGCCTGAGGATACAAGCGTCAGTCTCATTGACCTAATTTGGAAGACTGGAAAGGCCAAAGATTCATACACATGACTCCATTAGGAGAGAAGACCGCTCTCACCACAACTGACTAATGGTTTGTTTTGGGCCAGGAACCTGTCTCCAACAAAGAAATATATTATTCTATAATTTCCCTAAAATATTAAATGCAGCAAAACTGGAGTTCTGATCAAAGAGAGAAACTGACTTAAACTCACTCTACTTTGGGGCAAACGTGCTTGAAGGACTTTATAAGTTAAACCCCAGAAACAACATGGCACAATGGAAAGAGCAATAGCTCTTGAGTTAGAGGACCTGGGTTCAAATCCCTTCTCTGATGAATAAGACCTATGTGACCTTGGGCCAGTCACTTAACCTCTGGTCTCAGTTTCCTTAGCTATAGAATGAAGAGATTGAACCAGATGACCTCTGATGTCATTCTAGTTCTAGATCTATGCTCTTATGAGCCTGTGACTCAGGCCTGGCTCCTAGATATGAAATTCTGGGACAAAAAGTGAGTGTCTGTGGCAGAGTGCGATACAAAATGAGCTAGACTTAGGAAGGACCTTTGTTTGCACAGTGCCTGGTATGTAGTAGGCACCGAATAAATGTTTATTGGTTGATTGAATCCTGGATCTTATGTTTACTAGCTGTGCAACCTTAGGCAAGTCACTGAATACTTCCCAGCCTCAGTTCCTCATCCTATAAAAATGGGGATAATAAGACTCACACTACTGGTCTCAGAGGGCTGTAAGGAAAGTACTTTATAAACATTTAGATAAAATCCATCTACTTTGATGGATCGTTGATTTCATCTGTATAAGAACTTAATCCTTCGGTGCAGATTGTAACACACCCAAACTTTTCCTCCTGTGTAATGGAACATGTAGGGTTAATCTCCATGGGCATTGCCACCCCCTTTCCTCTCTGCTCATACTACCATTCTCCTAATTCAAGCTTTCATCCCTTCTTACCCATATTGTTCCAATAGCTTCCTAACTAGTCTCCTTGCTCCTATCCTTTCCCCTTTTAAAGGCCACTTCTAATCCACAGCTGCCAAAATAATTTTCCTAATGCACAGTCTGACTATATCCCACCCCTGCTTATGTAGTGGTTGCTTATTGCCAGTTAGTTAAAATATAAATTCCCTGCCATGCCATTTAGGGCTTTCCACCATCTAGATCCATCTTTTCTGCCATTTTTCACATGATTTTCCTACAATCATTCTGTTTCAGTTGCACTGTGCTATTTGCTGTTCCCTTAAGTCTGCATGACCTTTCTTGCCTGTTTTGTGCAGACCATCACCTATATCTAGAATGTATTTCCTTATACTTATACTTAGCTACACATGTATTATAACCCCCAACAGAATATAAGCTTTTTGATGCCAAGGATTGTTTCGTTTTTCTTCTCTACCTTTCTCCACTGCCCAGAACAACACTTGCACACAGTGAGATGTGAGAGGTGCTTCATTGACCCCTACTCAAGTTCTAATCAGTATTTGTCAGTTCATTATGATTCTATAAGGGGTAATGATTTTTAGCAATTATTTTACTATATTCATCAAGTAATACATATTTAATCATCTAGTAATAGATATAATAATAAGCATAATCCATATTCTCCATAAGTCACTTAGAAATATAGGTTCCAATAGAAGGGCCCTACATAATAAGCCTCAAACTTTAATGCAATATTCACTACTTGTTTACCAATCAGGGAGCTTATTTGCATAACTGCAAGAACACTAATACTGATATCACCACCCTGTATTCATGGATGGATATCTCTGTATCCATATCCAGGATGGGTATCTCCACCCTGTTTTGCCTAGGTTCCATGACTAAACCAAGCATGGGTGGCCTGGTATGGAAAGTCCCCCCACAATGTATTCTTAGAGTGTATGTATAGTTCATTCCATCTTCTCTTGTCCAACCCAATGAGGAGTCCATCCATCTTGTGACCACTTAGTCAATGGAGATATTCACCCAACCCATGACCCTGTTGACATACCACTTTTAGCTTCTGTGTCATATATCAACCAATGGGATTCTATACTTTGAATAGTCTCTTTAGAATGTCCAGGTAATACATCTGGCATTAAGTCTTATAAAAATAAAGCACTGGAAGGAGGAGATATCTCAGGCCCTGAGGAAGATCTGGGGTCCACTTCATTAGAGGGGGCAAGTTCCCTTTAATAAAGTGCTTTGACTCAGAGCTCTGCCTCACTTTCTCTTTTAGTTATTCAGTATGATTTCTGTCCCCACAGAGGGCTAAATAAATGTTTGTTGAATTGCCACTTGTTGGATGGGCACCATAAAAAGTGAAATGGGGCAGACTAAGAAAATCATTGTAAAGCAAAGTAACAAGAGCCTTTGGTCTAAGGGTATGAGATAAGTTTTCGAAGAATCTATAGATCAGTTTTAAGAACTGAGACCAGAAGATTCAGAAAGCCAAACTCTGGAGCTTGTGGTTACAATTATCAGGAAAAATCCTTGGCAGTAGTATCCCTCACAGCTGTCCTACCCAACCTAGGTCTGCTCAAAGTGGAACCAAGGTGGGACCTGCCAGGATCACTTAATGTCCTCTGCCATCAGACTGACCTCTTAGTACATTAGGGGAAGGTCAAGGACTCCTAAGTCTATCCTGCCTAGCACTGGGATAGAGGATCAAGAGCCATTGATATGGAGAGCTATGGTTCTCAGGGTCATCAGCTTCACCACCCACCCCCAAATTCTTGAAGCTCTGCAATATGCAGCAGAATAGGATGGGAGTTGTAGGAGTTTTCTCCTTCTAACTCACAAAGTGGATTGAATTCAAAGAATGAAAGACGAGGAATGAGAAAAGTAACGCAAAAGATAGGATTAATGTTTAAAGGCTTCTCTGGCTGGCTGGCTGTGGTTATAAATCTGAATCATAAAAGAGATGATAGCTTCTGGAACTATTATCTAAAGAATTGAAAGGCCCCTTCTTCTTTAGGAAAAGCATGTATGACAGCTACAGTTTAAAAGAGACCCAGCAGACAGCTGCTTAGCCCAAACATTAGCAGATATCAATGAAAATGGTAGACTAGCAAAGGACCCTAGTATTATTTAGCAATGGATATAGCAACTATACTTGGGATATAGTCCTAAGGTACCTCCAGGTTGACAAATGACTTTGTAAGCTCTGAGAAGTGAGCAGCAGCAGAAGAGGAGGAGACACATTCTAGTAGGGACCCAGCTATAGGGGCATAAATTGCTCTGGCTATGATCCCAGGCCATGTGTGTCCTTACCTGTGTGTCTTAATGTGATTATGCGAGGGATTTTTCCCAATTTATTTTTCTATGTTATTTAATTAAGTCTATTTTGCCTTGAATGTGTCTTTTGGATGGGATGGAAAAAGATAAACATCAGTGGAAGCTCATGATTGTGTGATTTTCAAATACATTTTGATCAGAAGCATATCTTGAGAGGAATTGCTTTCACAGACCCACAACTGAGGGGATTGGGCTGCATTAGTAAGCAGTCTTATTGCAAGACAGAAAACAGCATTGGAGAGGGCTTAGGCTCAATCAGGGTCCAGGGGCCAAGTAAGAAGTCAATAAAATTAAGATGAATAACACCAGATCAAACAACAGGCTTACTGAGTTTAAGCCATACAGTATATCAGAAAAAGCACTAACTTGAACTCAAAAGACCTGTGTCTGAAGTCTAGTTCTGATACTTATTAACCACATGACCATGGGTGAGTTGTTACACCTCAATTTTCTCATCTACAAAATAATTATAGTTTTGGCACTTCCTACATAATTGGGTTGTTAAGGGGGAAATGCTATGTAAATCTCAAGGTGTCATAAAAATGTAAGCTATTGTTATGTAGCTTGGCATTGCCATTGAGATCTCACCCAATATCCATCATCTAGCAATACTATGGAAATGGAGGATTATGAGACTGTTTTGTGGAGAATTCTGGGAGAAAGATAAGGGAGACAGAGAAGTAGATTTGAGTTTTGTATGATATCCTCCATCATCCATCCTCCATCTTGGTGCAACAATGGAAATGGTAGATACCCAGGTACCTAGACATTTGGCCTCCCCACTTCTCTGCCAAGGCCAATAAAGGTGCTTTGCTGCACTGATAAGAACAATGATTGTTTGAGCAAACTCAAGCATCCCTCAAAGACATTACTGTTTTCCCCTGCTTTTGAGTCAGATAAAGATACTACCCTTCTAACCTAGTAACTCTTCCAACCTCTATTTCTCACAATATTCCATTACATTTATACAACATAATTTGTTTAGCCATTCCCCAATTGATGGGCACCCCTTTAGTTTCCAAAGTTTTTGCTCTTACTAAAAGAGCTACTAAGTAAATTCTATTTGTACATATGGATCCTTTCCATCTTTCTTTGATTTCTTTGGTGTGCAAGCCTAGGAGTGTAATGGCTATGTTATTACATAGGATATGCATAGTTTAGTGGCTTTATGGCCATAGTTCCAAATTACTTTCCAGAATGGATGAACCAATTTGCAGCCCCACCAGGAGGACATTAATGTGTTCATTTTTTCCCAAAGCCCCTCAAACAATTTTCCTTTTTTGCCATCCTTGTTAATCTGACATATATAGAATTCTTGTAATTTGCATTTCTCTATAAGTGATTTGGAGCATTTTTTCCCTTTAGTTATTTATAGTTTGTATTTTTCACTTGAGAACTGCCTGTTCATATCCTTTAGTCATTTATCAATTGGGAAACAGTTCTTATTCTTATAAATTTGAAGAGTTCCTTATATATCTTGGAAATGAGAATTTCTTTTTTTAAATTAAATTTTATGTTTATTTTTAGTTTACATCATTTATTTCCACAAGACTTCGAGTTACAAATTTTCTCCCCATCTTTCCCCTACCCACCACCCCAAAATAGTGATCCCACTGTATACCCCTCCCCCAATCTGTTCTCGCCTATATCCTCCCCCATCCCCTCTCCGACTTTCTAGTAGGGAAAGATGGATCTCTATACCCCAGTGCCTGAATATTTTATTTCCCAGTTGCATGTAAATAATAATAGTAATAATAATAATAATAATAATTTTTTAAACATTTGATTTTACAACTTTGAATTCCAGATTCTTTTCATTCTTCCCTTGTCACCCACCCTTACTGGGAAGATAAGCAATTCAATATAGGTTGTGCATGTGTAGTTACTCAAAACATTTCCATAGTGGATATATTGTGAAAGACTGACTATATTTCCCTCCATCCTATCCCGCCCCACACTTGTTCTATTCTCTACTTTGACCCTGTCCCTTTTCAAAAGTGTGTGCTTCTAACTACCCTCCCCTCACAACCTGCCCTCCTCTTCATCATTCCCCCTCTCATCCCCTTCCCCTCTACTCTACTGTAGGGCAAGACATCCAATTTAGTGTGTATGTCATTCCCTCAAGCCAAATTCAATGAGAGTAAAGTTGACCCATTCCCTCTTGCCTTTCTGTCCTTCCCTTCCATTGTAACAGTTATCCCTTGCCTCTTCTATATGAGATAATTTACCCCATTCTGTCTCTCCCCAACTCATCTCGTTATATTCCTCTCTCACCTCTCAAATTAATCTTTTAAATATCACCCTTCCTCTTCAATTGATCCTGTGCCCTCCATCTATGTATACCTGTACACATATATACACACATTTACATATATATTCATATGCCCATATACCCTCCCATATAGACATATATATGTATGTATACATACATACATATATATACACATATATATACATATATATGTATATATATAATACATTTATATTCCCATCAACTATCCTCATACTGAGAAAAGTTTCATAAGCTACAATTATCGTTTTTCCATGTAGGCATGTAAATAGTTCAACTTTGATAAGTTCCTTATGATTTCTTTTCCCTGTTTACCTTCTCATGCGTTTCTTGTTTCTTGTATTTGAATATCAAATTTTCTATTCAACTCTGGTTTTTTCATCAAGAATGCTTGAAAGTCCTCTATTTCATTGAATGACCATATTTTCCCCTGAAACATTATATTCAGTTTTGCTGGGTAGGTGATTCTTGGTTTTAATCCCAGCTCCTCTGACCTCTGGAATATCATATTCCAAGCCCTTCGATCCCTTAAAGTAGAAGCTGCTAGATCCTGTTATCCTGATTGTGTTTCCACAATATTCAAATTGTTTCTTCTTGGCTGCTTGTAATATTTTCTCCTTGATCTGGGAACCCCAGAACCTGGCTATAATATTCCTGGGAGTTTTCTTTTTGGGATCTTTTTCAAGAGGTGATTGGTGGATTCTTTCAACCTCTATTTTGCCCTCTGGGTCTAAAACATCAGGGCAATTTTCCTTAAGAATTTCTTGAAGGGTGATTTCTAAGTTCTTTCTTTGATCATGGCTTTCAGGTAGTCCAATAATTTTTAAATTGTCTCTCCTGGATCTATTTTCCAGGTCAGTGGTTTTTCCCATGAGATATTTCACATTGCCTTCTATTCTTTCATTTGTTTGGATCTGCTTAACAGCATCTTGATTTCTCATAAAGTCACTAGCTTCCATTTGCTCCAGTCTAACTCTGAAGGAATGAATCTCCTCAGTGAGCTTTTGAGATTCTTTTTTCCATCTGGCAAATTTGGCTTTTTAAGGCATTCTTCTCCTCATTGCCCTTTTAGGCCTCCTTTGCCATTTGAGTTAGTCTATTTTTTTTCTTTGAGTTAGTCTATTTTTTAAGGTGGTGTTTTCCTCAGTCAGGCTGTTGACCCTCATTTCATACTTTTCCTGCATCCTTCTCAATTCTCTTCCCAATTTTTCCTCCACTTCTCTTATTTGATTTTAAAGTCCTTCTTAAGGTCCTCTATAGCCTGTAACCCGCTTATGTTTTCTTTTGGGGCTTTTGGAGCAGGATTTCTGTCCTCACAGTCCTCCTCCTGTTCCCTGCTTAGATCCTCTTTGCCCCCAAAATAGGAGTCTAAGGTTGCATTTTTCTGTTTATTTTGTTTCCTTTGCCTTGACATGTTGCCACTTAATTACTTGACTTTTGGGCTTGTTGCCACAGTAGGACTATGCCACCAGACAGGGGAGCTTTTGTCCCAAACATTGGGGTCTTCACAGCTTTCTGGCAAGCTGGATACCCACCCCAGACCTCCCCCCCAGACCACAATCCAGATCCAGGGAGGTTAAAGCAAGAGCGATTAACCCCCAAGACTGATCGCTGGATCTCCCTACAGTTCACAGGCCAGGAGCTGGAGCTGCCATTGAAAACTACAAAATGGCGTGTCTCCTCAGCAGCTTCTAGCCCCCAGGGGAGGAAGCCGATGCGTTCCCCAAATACTGGTCCCAAAGTCCATAGGGCACTAACCTCTCATTTTGTCCTAGGCATATCTGAGTTGATAATTCTGGAATCGCCACAGTTGCTGGTGTTCTGGGGTCCCTCCAGCCGGCTGCTGGCCTGGCCGCCCTGGAGCTAAAACCGCTCATGGACCTGGGCTCAGCTCTCCGAGTGCTGTGCACTGCGCTGCTGGCTCCCAGAGTGCTGCCTGCTCCCAGAGCACTGCACTGGTCCTTCCTTCAGGGCTGCTGGGCTGTCCTCAGCGGGAGGTTAGCTTCTCTGTGTCGTTCTGTGGGTGCTGGGGCTCCAGAAGTTATTCAGAGTCCCCTTTTACATAGTTTGGAGGTGATCTGGGGGGAGAGTGCCTTGGATGCACTGTTTCTACTCCGCCATCTTGGCTCTGCCTCTAGTCCAATAATTTTTAAATAATCTCTCCTGGATCTATTTTCTAGGTCAGTGGTTTTTCCAATGAGATATTTCACATTGCCTTCTATTTTTTCATTTGCTTGGACATGTTTAATAATATCTTGATTTTTCATAAAGTCATTAGCACTCATTTTCTCCAATCTAATTTTGAAGGAATGATTCTCTTCAGTGAGCTTTTGAGATTCTTTTTTCATCTGGCAAATCCAACTTTTTTGGGTTTTTTTTTTTTTTTGGTGGGCAATTGGGATTAAGTAACTTGCCCAAGGTCACACAGCTAGGTTTTTGTTTGTGTGTGTTAAGCGTCTGAGGCCGGATCCAAACTCAGGTCCTTCTGACTCCAGGGCCGACGCTCTACTCACTGTGCCACCTAGCTGCCCCCAAATTTTAAGGCATTCTTCTCCTCATTGGCTTTTTGGGCCTCTTTTACCATTTGAGTTCATCTATTTTTTAAGGTGTTATTTTCTTCAGTCAGGTTGTTAACTCTCTTTTCATGATTTTCTTGCATCATTCTCATTTCTCTTCCCAGTTTTTCCTCCACTTCTCTGATTTTCAGAATCCTTCTTGAGCTCCTCCATGGTCTGTAACCAATTCATATTTTTCTTGGGAACTTTTGGAACAGGAGTTCTGACTTTGTTGTCTTCCTCCCGTTCCATGCTTTGATCCTTTTTGTCCCCCAAAAAGGAATCTAAAATTGGATTACTGTGCTTCCTTTGCTTGCTCATGTTGCCACTCAATTACTTGACTTTTGAGCTCTTTGCCACAGTAGAACTTTGCTTCTAGAAGGGAAAGCTTTGTCCCAAATTGCTGGGGTTTTCTCAGCTGCCAAGTCTATTAGGAGGGTGCTGTCTCTGAAGCCCCCACAGTTTTCCTGGCTTACTGGTCACACACCCCAGGACCTCCACCCAGGACAGAGATCCACATCTAAGCAGATTAAAGCAAGAGCAATTACCCCCTCAGATTGGTTGCTTGGTCCCCTTACAGTCTGCAGGCCAAAAGCTCTGAAGCAGCCACACAGAGATGGCTGAAGGGCCTCTGCACCTCCACCACTTCTAGATCCAGAGACAGGGGTTGGACCCACTCCTCCATCCCCTCTAGATCCAACAGAGTTCTACACTGACCTCTCACTTTTTCTTTGGCATTTATGGGTTGATAATTCTGGAAACTTCCACTGCTCTGGTGATCCACTCACCCGAGGTCCACTCCAGCCACTGCTGGTTGGGGCAGCCCTGGGGCTAGAACCTCCAGCTTGCTCAGGGCTGAGCTGGGCTCCCAGCAAACTGTAATGGACCCTTCTTGTTGGTATGCAGGGCTGCCTTCAGCAGGAGATTTGTTTCTCTCTGTCACTTTGTGGGTTCTGTAGCTCTAAATTTTGTTTAGAGTTATATTTTATAGGTGGTGGCTATGGGGGGAGCTCACAGAGTTTTCCTGTTTCTATTGGAAATGATAATTTCATCAGAGAAACCAGGTACAAATATTTTTTCCAAGTTTCCTATTTCCCTTCTAATTTTAACAGCATTAGTTTTATCTGGGCAAGAACTTTTAAAATTTCTTTTTAATCAAAATTATCTATTTTATCTTCTATGATCTTTCTATTCCTTATTTATTTGTTTGTTTGTTTGCTTGCTTGCTTGCTTGCTTTTTGGAAGAGGGAAGATAATGCCGGTAATTGGGGTTAAGTGACTTGGCCAAGGACACATAGCTAGTTTTTCTGTTAAGTGTCTGAGGCTGGATTTGAACTTAGGTCCTCCTGACTCTGGGGCCAATGCTTTATTCACTGTGCCACCTAGTTGCCCTCTATCCCTTAATTTGTCAAATATTCTCACTCTTTTGGATCCAGAGATCTTAAAGGTAATTTTCTCCTTGATTCTCTAATTTGTTTATGATGAGACCTTTTATATTAAAATCATGTATCCATTTGGAAATTATGTTAGTATATGGTGTGAGATATTAGTCTAAGCCTAATTTCTACTGTATTACTTTCGAGTTTTCCTTCTGAGGGGCATCTAGGTAACACAGTATATGGTGGGAGGGCTTGGTTGAAACCTAATTTCTGCCATATTACTTTCTGTGGATTTATCCCAGGATCTAGAGACAGTAAACCATAAGTTCTATACCTCAGACACTTATTAGTCATGTGACCCTGGACAAGCACTTAACTTCCGTCTGCTTCCATTTCCTCATCTGCAAAATGAAGTTAATAATAGGACCTATCTCCCAGGGTTGTTGTGAGAATAAAATGATTAGTTGTTGTCCTTCATTCTTGAAGAGGACCAAAATGACATCACTATACTGGAGCCAAGTTTCAATGTGTCTGACTGTGGCTGATCAGACCAATATGAGCTTGGAATGCTCTATGACTCATTGGCACAAATAGTCCATTCAAACATTGGGGGTGGATACTCTAAATTTTCACATCCTGCATTTCCTTTGAGCTGTATTCATAAAGCACTTTGTAAAACTTAAATGTATTATATAAATGCTAGTTACTTTATTATTTTCCCAGAAGTTTTTGTCATAGAGTGAGCATGTTTACCCCAGCAGTTGGAGTCTTTGAATTTATCCAACACTATGCTATCCTCATTTGCTTCTTTATATTATATACCTAATATATTCCCTTTTTTGGCCTCTCTGTTTTAACCAGTACCAAATCATTTGGATGATTACTGTTTTGTAATAAGGTTTGAGATATGGTATTGCTAAACCCTTGTAGCGGCAAGCACCCCAATATCCCCAGGGTGACTGCCAACACAGGTTCCCAGATCTGCTTTTCAAAAGGAAAGCAACTCAAAATCAGTTAACAAGCTTACTTTAATCAAACAAACACACATTACCTAGTTCAGGGGGAAAAGGTCAGCACCCCGAACTTCAGAGTTACAGAACTTACAGATCAAACAGACAGGCTTCCAAACTGTCCTACCATTATATCAATACCAAATCACAGTTACCAGAGAAGGAAGCATCAACATCTGGGTTTTCAAAGCCAGGGGGCTCTCAACAACGGCTTCCCAGAGTCTCATCTGGTCAAATCACACAACACTTCTCAAAGTGAGCCCCAAGGCAAAGCCTCTCATCAGAGTTTATATAGCCTTCTCCTGGCTCAGAGAATGTAACAACCTTCTGGACCCACTGCCCAATCACAAAGTATCAAGGTGTGGACTTTCCTAAAAAACAATCCTCCCACCACTGGCTCCAGGTGCACTTAAGCTAGGGGCAGGGAAGATCTTTAAATTTGCATTTCCATTACATTCGGCCCCAAGATCTTTCATGCCCATAGCATATACAATTTACATTTGAATTAGCACTAAACATCTCTTAGGTCACATTTTCCAGGTACATAAGAAAATCACAATATAATCTCACTTATCAGTAAAATCAAAAAATAGTCACTCTTAAGTTAACTCAATCAGTTACATCAGTTTTCAAAGTACAAGTCTTCCACTCATGGGGCAAAGTCTTGATTAACTCAATTAGTCTCTTATCTGTAACAATATCTCAAAGTACAACCAGTACCTTATTCAGTAAAGTCTTACTAAGGATGCCCATAGCATAGACAATTTACATTTCAATTATCACTAACCATCCCTTAAGTCATATTTTCAAGGTACGTTTAAAGTTACCAAAGTGGCCACTGGGTCTTAAACAAAGTACATTGCATTTTCACATCAATTCACAAAATAAAAAGCATTATCACATAAAGTACTCTTGGGAGGGGGGCGGTGTCCTTCCCCTCACACTGCTCCATCCCCAGCTTCCAAGTCCAGAGAGGGAGCTGGGCAACAAAACCAAAGTGGGGTCCTTGGGGTCCATGGCACTTCACCCCACCCATCATAGTTACAAGTCCATCCTCCCCCTGGGTCCCAAACTGTGGGATGCAACAAGGAAACACATTCAGTGCCCCTGCTTTGCCACACAGTCCTTATCTTGTCCTGTGGCTGAACTCCAAACTCCTTGGTTCCTTCTCCTCCAGCAGAAGGCAGCAGCTCCAGGCTTCTCCACAGGTCTCTATGCAGGCAGCTCACCATTCCTGCTCTCAGCTCAGTGAAGTCAGCATGCAGGTCTTTCTCTCCTGCTCCATGGCTCCACAGAATCACAGCTACCACAACTGGGAAACAAACAAGTATCTCAGCCCCCATACTTTCCTTTTACTCAGCAGATCCCATCCTCATTGCCATTTTGTAGCAGCAAGCACCCCAATATCCCCAGGGTGACTGCCAACACAGGTTCCCAGATCTGCTTCTCAAAAGGAAAGCAACTCAAAATCAGTTAACAAGCTTACTTTAATCAAACAAACACACGTTATCTAGTTCAGGGGAAAAAGGTCAGCACCCCGAACTTCAGAGTTACAGAACTTACAGATCAGACAGGCTTCCAAACTGTCCCAACATTATATGCATCAATACCAAATCACAGTTACCAGAGAGGGAAGCATCAGCATCTGGGTTTTCAAAGCCGGGGGGCTCTCAACAACGGCTTCCCAGAGTCTCATCTGGTCAAATCACACAACACTTCTCA